>JAKCPI010008405.1:0-56618 GCA_023213315.1 Euborellia annulipes
TAATTTTCTTGAGAGAGCCCCAGATGCAAAGAAAGGAGAAAATAATTGAGAAATGAGTGAATCTGGGGTTTGTTGAGGGTGAACAAGTTCTAATAAAATCCCTAAAAAAAAGTAAAATAAATTCCTTAGTCCATAGAGCTACCCTGAATTAAAAGAACATTTCTTATTCTTTTTATTATTAGAGTGCAGTGGGGAGTTTTTGGATTAAAAATTAAACACTTACAAAGGCGAACGTTTTCAAAAAAGAAAAAGACGTGCTGCTTCCTTTTTTACGAGATATATTCTTGCTTTACCGTCCTTTCTTTTGACAATGAGCAAATAATCCACTAATCATCGGGAGGTTTTCACTCTTCATCTTTATTCCCGCCTACTGGGTTGAGTCTTTTGCGTCTGAAAAATAGAAAAAAGAAAAATCATTATTAAAAAAGCTTTTTTTTCCATTGAATTATTAGTATTTATTAAGTTAATGAATGAACTTGGCTATTGAATGTGGTAAGATATTGTTTAATTGTAAGATATCTAAGCATTTAAAGTTTAATAGGCCTATATGACTTTAAATGTCTTTTCATTTTTCTAAATATCATATAATTATATAGTTTTTAATTATTTTTTTCATACTCATTCTGTTTTATTTTCTATATTAGGGAGGCTATGACATTTAGTATTTTTTTCATTCTTCACTATACTTACTTAACATAGTGTTTATGTGTTGAGATTTCGCTTCTTTTTGATGCTCCCTCATTTGTTTTTTGATTTGTTTCAGCCGACTTCGACTCGTTGCCAAGAGACAGATGAGGAGATGCTGTAACTAAAGAAATTATAATTAATTATTACATTTATAAATAATTTTGTTCTAATTTAAATATCTTATTCAAAGTTAATAGGTATACTGGACGTTGAAAACTCGACAATATTCTACGGCGGCTCGACAGAAAGACATACACATGGTACAGGGTTTTGCATCAGTAAAAGGTTAACAAGAAATGTCACTTACTTTTCATCTAACAGCCCTCGAATTGCCGTAATCACCATCAAAGTCAGTAAATGCCTGCTCACGTTTATAAACTGCCACACACCCACAGAGGATAGTCCGCCCTGCATTAAAGATGAATTCTATAACGATCTAGAAGTTATCATAGATGCTATTCCAAGAAGAAACCACAAAATTCTCCTGGGAGATTTGAATGCTAAAATAGGGAGAGAGCGGATATTTATCCCTACGATTGGGAAACATAGTCTACACGAGACCAGTAACGATAATGGCATAAGGTTCATAGAGTTCGCCTCTTCTAAAGGTTTGTTCGTGTCGAGCACGAATTTCCAAAGGAAAAATATCCACAAAGGAACATGGGTGTCTCCAGACGGAAGAACTGTCAACCAAATAGATCACATCGCTATAGACCAAAATATTAAGCACTGGGTCACAGACGTGAAGACAGCTAGAGGGGCGGAAAGTGATAGTGACCATTTCCTGGTGAAAAGTCATTTGAATATACAAATAAAATGGCTAAAAAGAGATAAAGGAGAGACGATCAAAAAGTTCGACACGGAAAAATTGGACGACGAGAGGTGGAAAGAAGAATATTCACAACAGCTAACCAACAGCATGGAATCCCTACAGGAAAGTGGGGATGGTCCTGATGTCAACCTTCTCTGGACAAGCTTAAGAAATAGCATAACTATGGCAGCGGCCAAAACTATAGGTGAAAAGAAAACCAGGAAAAAAGTGTGGTTTGATGAAAGCTGTGAAAAGGCATGCGAGGAAAGGCGCAGGGCAAGAGAGGAATGGCTACGAGGGAACTATGTGGACGGGAGAGAAAGATTCTATAAAATAAGGAAAGATACCCAAAAAGTCCTCAGAAATGCAAAAAGAAACTTTCTAAATAGAATCCTCTTAGAAATGGAGTCCGATTTTCGAGAGAATAAGCCAAGGCATCTTTATTATAAGATAAATAAATTAAAAGGAAAGATCGGACATAGGCAAAAATTTATTAAGAATTGGGACGGAAATCTTTTAACCAATGATAACGACATCTCAAAGAGATGGACAGAATATTTTAAAAACATTCTTAATTGCGACGAACCTATGTCAACATTTGAATTTCTTCCTGCATACGAAAATATGGACTTCCCTCCTCCTACGTTGGATGAAATTAAGAAGCAGATAAATAAGCTGAAACTAAACAAAAGCCCAGGAGAAGATGGAATATCCTCAGAGCTTATAAAACACGCAGGAGAAGCGCTCCATAAAAAAATGCATACCCTGATTGAGCAAATTTGGACTAGCGAGAAGATTCCCGAAGCGTGGAAGGTATCCGTAATATGCCCAGTTTTCAAGAAGAAAGATAAGATGAATTGTGACAACTATAGAGGAATATCCCTCTTGAACATCGGGTACAAAATACTGTCACAGTGCATTCTAGACCGAATTCAACCTTTTGCGGAGAGAATAATCGGGGAATATCAGGCTGGCTTCAGAATAGGTCGATCTACGACAGACAACATTTTCGTACTACGACAGCTGTTCGAAAAAATGGGAGAGTACCGAAAAGAGATGCACGTGATGTTTGTCGATTTTAAAAAAGCCTACGATTGTATACATCGGGAAAGCCTATTTAGATGTCTGGGAGAGTTTGGGATCCCAAAAAAATTGGTAAACCTAATTAAAGTCTGTGAACAAGAAACAACAGGGAAAGTTAAACTTGGTAACCAGCTGGCTGCGGAGTTTGAAATTGCATCTGGCCTGAAGCAGGGAGACGGACTGTCACCAATTTTATTTAACATCATATTGGAAAAAGTAATTCGGGAAGTCTCTGAGATGTGCCCGGAGGGCCTCTATGTAGGGGAGGATAAGATGGCCATGCTGGCTTACGCGGATGATATAGCTCTTTTGGCAGGATCTTCAAGTGAGCTAGCGTGCCTGGTAGGAAGATTGGAAGATCAGGCCAGTAAAGTAGGTTTACAAATTAATGAAGATAAGACAGAATATCTAGTCTTAAGACGGGATACAATGCTTACAACACCCAGACATGAACCTCTCCTAGCAAACAAAAAGAAATATAAGCAAGTCACTGAATTCAGATATCTGGGCTCAATATTCTCTGACGATGGATCTGAGGAAATGGAGATCAATGCACGCTTGCAGGCAGGAAGTCGATGCTACTATGGACTGAGCCACATACTAGGGTCCCGCAGTCTATCTGAGGACCTCAAGCTTCGTATATATAAGACCCTTATACAACCCGTTGTTCTCTATGGATGCCAGACCTGGAGCATAAAGGTGAAAGACTGTAATAGGCTCCTGGTTTTTGAACGTAAAGTTCTAAGAAAGATCTTTGGCCCTGTACGAGACACTAGTACGGGAGAATGGAGAAGACGGTATAACAGAGAGCTAGAGGAACTATACGGAGAGGCTAATATTGTGGGGATTATGAAGAGCAGGCGTCTACAATGGCTTGGTCATGTGGCGCGCATGGACAACTCGCGTTGGCCAAGAGTGGCATTCGACTTCAAACCAGTGGGGAGAAGACCTCTGGGACGACCGAGGATGAGATGGATGGATGGAGTCAGGAACGATCTGGCTGCGGTCGGAGAATGGGAAAACTGGAGAGATAAAACAAAGGATCGTTCCCTCTGGAGGCAGATTTGTTCATCATCGCGCGGTCCTTTGGGCCTATTCGCGTAAAGTAAGTAAAGTAAGTATTCAAAGTTAATATTTTATCATCTACATATGACAAATTAAATTTTTATTGAATAAAATTTTTCTTTTATAATAATAGTTTAATTTAACCCAAATTTCCTTTCCTATCCCAAACATTTCTAGTCATTTTCTAATTGACAAATGATTTGGTAAATATTTTTCTTGAGAGGGCCCCAGGTGCAAAGAAAGGAGATAATAAGTGAGATAGAGTGGATACTGGGTGAACAAGTTCTAATAAAATCTAAAAAAATTCTACTCTTAAAAAAAGTAAAATAAATTCCTTAGTCCATAGAACCACCCTGAATTAAAAGAACATTTCTTATTATTATTAGAGAGTGCAGTGGGGAGTTTTTGATTAAAAGTTAAACACTTACAAAGTCGAACGTTTTCAAAAAAAAAAAAAAAAGACGTGCAGCTCGCTTCCTTTTTTATGAGATATTCTTGCTTTATCGGCCTTTCTTTTGACAATGAGCAAATAATCCACTAATCATCTGCAGGTTTTCACTCTTCATCTTTATTCCCGCCTACTGGGTTGTGTCTTTTGAGTCTGAAAAACTAGAAAAAAGAAAAATCATTATTAAAAAAGCTTTTTTTTTCCATTGAGTATTGTATTTATTAAGTTAATAAATGAACTTGGCTATTGAAAGAGTTATTTTCTGATTTTTTTTTCCATAAAAAAAGAAAAGTTTATTTGCAAATTGTAATGATAGGAGTTAAAAAATGTCCAATATATTGTAAATGGAAAAAAATTTAATTATTCAGATACATTTTAATATAGTAAATAAAAAGAATTCAATACTGTACTTTGGATTAAATCCTTATATACAAAAAATAAGATCGAGAGAAATAATATTAAACAGTGGCGGATTTAGGCTTGCTGCCGCCTTAAGCCCCGTTTGATGCGCCGCCCTTTTGATCAAAAATTTTTCTGCGGAAATATTTTTTTAAATTTTCCGCCCTGCGAAAATTCTTTTTTGTGGAACTTTTGTTTTTCGCCCTGCCATTAATTTTAACTTTTTTTTTTCCGTCGTCCCTTAAATCGTGCCGCCTAGGCCCGAGCCTCACGGGCGTAAATCCATCACTGATATTAAACCTAATATTTGCATTTCTTTTTTATGATGATGGAGTCATGAAAAAACAAGACGAATGCAGCCAAATATTATTTTATTTCAAATCTCGCCCTCACGGCAGACGTTTCGGCCTGAGGTCTAGGCCATCTTCATAAAATAATATTTGGCTGCATTCGTCTTGTTTTTTCATGACTCCATCATCATTAAGCCTACAGCCACAGATCTTTTTCGATATTCCTTTTTATGTTATATTATATTTACTATTGAAATGTATGAGAATAATTAAAATTTTTACTATCTAAAATTTTATTGAAGTTCCATGGGGTGACTCGAGTCAAAGATGTTAAAAAATTCTATTTTGTTTGAATTAAAGTGAAAATTAAAAACGTTGATTTTACCTATTTTTTTTATAGCTGCATTTCCGAATGATTTATCTAACCCTTGGGTAACATCTTAATCTTTTAAATGAGAAGGCTTCTTTACGATACGTCTCAACCTGGAAACATTTAGCGGCGGTTCATCTTTTTCTTTTTTAGGTTGCTAATCTTTTTCAGATGCTGCTTGTTGGGGGTATCTTTTGACTTCCTGGATGTTGTTTGAAAGATTGTCTCCCCAGAGCATTGTTCTTTGATGATGATTGGGCGATAAATAAAATAACTCCTTTATATATTTATGGATTATGTGTATGTATTTATTAAATGATGAATAAGTGTATAAATAAAGTCATTTAATAAAAATGATGAATAAGTGTATAAATAAAGTTAGAGGTGACGTCGAAAGTATAAATTTTCTTCTTATGACAAATTTGGATTCTCAATCTATCAAATTTTGTCGAAGGCCTAAAGCTCCGGAGTCTCAAATGTTTTTCAAACTCTCTTCAAAGGTTTTTTCAAAGCTTTTTCAAATGATCGTTTACACCCCTTCCAAAGGATTTTTCTAGACTTCCAAAGACTACCTTTATTTTATAAAACGATGGGAGAGCCTTCTAACTCCACGTGTACTCCTTTGTTCGTCAGATTTTGTCTATTTCTCCTCAGTATTTGTTCCGACTCCGTTTCCACCCAATAAGAGTTTGGGTGATTGTCTTCCTCGATTATTACTCCCGGACTACAATTTCTTTTTTCGCTTTGAATAACGACAGGCGTCGCCTTAGTTAGACAACTTCTTATAATATCTTTATTTTTCGGAGTTCTTAAAAAGCGTTTTAATTATTTTTTATTTTCATATTTCGGTCTTCCTTCATTGCAGGGTGGCTACAGAGAAATTATTTTAAATTTCTCTGATAATTCCAGGTTTTCCACAGAAATTTTTCTATTTTTCCATGATTTAAAATTTGTATTCGTGTAATTAAGATGTTTTAAGCATTAACAAATTTATTTTTTCAATCAATGATTGAATAATGAACCTTCTTTTTACTGTATGATAATGAGTTCAAAAAATATCGATGTTGAGACGAGTAACTTTTTACTCAATCACTGATATCTGACATCGACAAAAAAAATATTTTTCTTAAATATTCTTCTTTCTATTTCTTTCTTGAAACTTCTCACTACGGTTAAATTGAAAGTACTCAAAATAATTCATTACAAAATTATTCAGCTCTTTAAGAATATAATTTTTTTAATTTTTCTGAGTTCTCTAAGTTCAGATATAATTTTTACAAATTATTAAACTTTTAGAGATAAATTAGTGTGATGTGGAAGACAGCAGCCAGGAGGTAGTCTCTATTTAATAAAACAGACTCCTTTAAAAAAAAAACGCTTCGGCTAAATTTATTGCGCCATCTTCAGTTGGCATTCCATCAACTTTTAGAGATAGTCAAACAATAATTATTCCATAATAAAATTATTATAGCAAAGAAAAAAAAGGAGAAAATCAAGAGTTGATAATTTTCCCTGATACTTTTCAAAATTCTCTGATATTTCTATGATAATTCCCGGTCACATTAAATTCCCTGATAATTCCAGGTTTTTAGGGTTTTCCAGGTCTCTAGCCTTCCTGCATTGGCAAATTTGTTATCAATTTCCTTTCAACCAGGAGTTATGTCGGTGAAGGGAGATCTTTAGGGTGGAATTATAAATCATTGTTATTTGAAAAGTTTCTAGGTCTTCAGATTTTTTCATCATACCTTTGCTGGTTTGTATGTGTCGCTCCACATTCGAGTGGGCATAATTCGGGCTACTTGTCAGATGTTCATTTTCAGAAATATTTTTTTTTCTAATTCAAAAAATTGATAGGTGGTCAATTAACCAACATGATTTTTAATGGATAACGATGCGTTCCAAAAACCGCTTTAATGACATAATACTCTGTAGTTTCCTTCATTTGTTTCAACTCAACAAATTTGGAATGGTAATCTTCTATTAATAAGCATTGTTTTCCCTTAACTTTCATAAAATCAATCGCAATCTTTTGCCAGGGCGTGGCGCCATTGGCTGCTTTTGGTTTGCTCTTGAATATGATAAGCATTGTTCGCAATTTTTAATAAAATCCTGTTCCATCTCAGGCCTTGTTTGGCTCGATCCGAACGCATTGTTTGTAACTTGGGAGTTAATTCTAGTTAAACTAGTTCTAGTTAAACTAGAATTCTTGCCTTGATAAGAATTTTCTTGATATGTTTGAAGGAGTAGGATTATTCAGACAATTTGATGGTGGAGGTCAAGTTATGTGAGATTATATATATATATAAATAAAATTTCAATTAATAAATAATTTTATTTAATTTCGTTTTATTTTTCAGCGTGGCCAACTGTTAACAAGTTTCGATCGGAATCCAATCATCTTCAGGGCCTGTAATTAAGAGAAGAACAAATCTTTCTTAATTAAGAATATTATACAAGCAATTTTTTATATAATTTTTAAACTATTAAGTTATCGTTATAAGTTTCAGTGTTAAGTTATTTTATATATATATATATATATATATTAAGAAATTATTATATGATCTTGAAAATTCAACATATTCAAATATTGTAATGTATAATTGAATCTCACAAAGTGAAACAAAAAATTGTATATGAGGATTTAATTTTCAGTAAAAAGATCGAAACTTCTTAACAGTTGGCCACGCTGAAAAATAAAACAAAATAAAAGTAAATTATTTATTAATTGAAATTTTATTTAAATATATATATATATATCTCACATAACTTGACCTCCACCATCAAGTTGCCTTGAATAATCCTACTATTTCAAACATATCAAGTTAATTCATCAAATGGTTTCTAACTGAAAATAGAAACTAACGATTTATGACCTGTTTCTAAAACAATTTTTATACCTGTTATAAAATTCTAAAAACGATCACAGGCCCATATGACTGCGTATCCTTCTTTTTCAATTTTTGACCAATAGCATAAGCTAGAAGATTGTCATGTTTTTGCTTCAGCACGCGTCCGATGTGAATACCGTCTCACGTTTAGGATCCAGCAATTTTTCTAATTTTAATCTTAGATCATGCTGCTCATTTGTTTCGCCATGTAAGACATCATCAATATTCACTTAAACAGTATCAAGCAAAGTTTACACTCTTCATCTTCATTCCAGGCTATTGGGCTACTATTAAAAAAAGTTTTTTTTTATTGAATTATTAGTATTTATTAAGTTAATGATTTAGCTATTGAAGGAGTTATTTCAATATATTATAAATTGAAAAAAATTTAATTATTCACATACATTTTAATAGTAAATATAAAAAATCAATACTGTACTTTAGATTAAACACAGAAAGGAATTTTTGATAATTGTTTTTTTTAAATTTCTTTCGATGGAAATGCATGAATATGTTTATTGTTAATGGGCATAGATTTCTATTTTTTTTTCTTTTGTTTTGTTGTATTTGTTATTGTATTTAAAGTTGTGTTATTTGACATTTTAATTAATATAATATATATATATATATATATATGATTTTATTTTATTTTTTAGCCACCGAGGACTGGTGCTTCTAAGCGGGTCGTAATAAATTTATTTATTTATTTATTTTTAAACCTAATTATTGCATTCCTTTTTATGTTATATTGTATTTACTATTAAGCTGTATGAGAATAATTAAAATTTTTACTTAATAAAAGTTCAATGGAGTGATTCGAGTGAAAGAAATATTATTTTGTTTGGTTCAAAGTGAAAATTAAAAACGTTGATTTTACCTTTTTTTTGTAGCTGCATTTCCAATGATTGATTTATCCATCCCTCGTGATGACGAATTCCTTTTCAGAGATCCTGGAACAAAGATTTGAATTATTTATCATTTATATTAAAATATTCAATATATATATATATATATATATATATATATGAGTATATGAGATTGGAGTCGGGAGGAATATAACCAGTGAGTAGTCACCTTTACACTTTATTCAGACTAAACATTTCGGCAACCATAACAGATGCCAGTGAAAGTTTTTTGAGGTGTTCCTGTCATATATAATCAGGGGTAGTTTTGCATAGGAAGCATCAACCTCGGCAAGTAATTAAAGGTCCAAAATGTGATAAATCATAGTTTTTTGAACTAAACCATATTAATAAAGAAATGATGGCTTAAATAAGAATGCCTGGACCCCAAATAAATATCGAAGTTCTAATTAGTAAAGTGTCTAACTCCACTTTTTTTCGAAAATCATTTTTTTGTATTTTCTGTTGAAAAATATTCTTCTTATGCCCTGAACTGGGAAAGAGAGTAATTCAAATTTTTTCAGTTCAAAAAGATGCCGCACGAAATGTTTTTAACATTGGCTCTAACAATGACAATGAAATGTTTTTCGGTTCTCCTGAAAAATAAACAAAAATTGAGTTAGGCACTTTAATAATTAGAACGTCGATATATATTATAAATACAAGTATTGTTTAAAGTCTTATATGGCCTAAGTTGCCGTAAAAGACTGAGTGTATGTGTGTGTGAATGGGAAAAAAGTGTGAGTGTTTTTAAAAAGAAAAAAAAATTAAATAAAGAAATGAATAATTATTTTTCTTTATTTAATTATGAGACTCGCCAAAAATACCGAACAAGGCTATTTTCTTGTTAACAATGGTAAAGGTGAAATAATTTTGTCAAATATTATTTATAATTAAAAATAATTATTTACCGGATCCCTGATATATATATAATACAACTATGCTTGATGTAAAGCTTTTACTGGAGGACTAAGTTAAAATGGAAATTAATAGGGAAGGATGTATTCAAGGGAAAAGAGAGAAGGGACTTATCATCCAGTAGGCATGGCATTTGTGAGAGAAATAATACATCAAATTATTAAATTACTCACCGAAAGGTAAAAGTGGAGTGGAAGATGATACGTTGAGCTCGAGGAACAGGAAAATCTGAAAAAGAAAAGAAAATATTTCATTTTTAAATGGAAATAAAGTTGAGGATAAAATTTTTATATAAATTTTATAATTTTATATAAAGACAGTTTCCTTTAGGCGGACATGTACAGTGAGGGACAATATTAAGTCCAACCCATGCGTTTTCTACTTGTGATTATTTCATTGTTTTAAAAAAAATATTGTATATTTTTAAATGGAAACTCTCATGGTTCAAACCTAGAAAATTTCCAATAAAGATTTTAATTTTCTTTTATAAAAACAATGAAATAATCACAATTAGAAAACGCTTGGGTGATACTTAATATTGTCCCTCACTGTATGTAAGGCTCAACGAAATCTTTGTATTGGAGAAAGATGCAGATGATCTCAATAAGGTAAGGAACGAGGCTCATCTGTTCACGACGAGGGTACACGACTTAGTTGCCTTGCTTGATCAAATTAAAACTTTTATTTTTAGAGATATTTGGTCCAAATTAGCTGTGCCGCCACTATTTTAGGCTAATAAATAGAATGGAGTGAGAAAAAAAAATCGAAAAAGTTTCCTATCATAGAAAAAAAAATGTTGACACTGTAAACTCGAGACTAAAATATTCAATTTTAGCTTTATAATGTCAAATGTAACTGATAGCGAATTTGAAGTAAAATAAATGAAAATCACTTACCTGATGTATATATATATAGGCCTATGATTAGATTTTTGCTTTTTCCTTTCATAGCATTCAAAATAAGATCAAATGGGAAGATGACATTCGAAATCACATCTAAAATATAAAAGAAAATTATAAAAATTATATATAATAAAGATTTTGCATGCATATAATATAAATTAATTAATCAATTTAAGGGCAGGTCTTGAAATTTTATTCCAATGTGAATAAATGATTTGAGTATTAAAGGGAATACAAATTAGAATATTATTTCAATAAATAATAATTATATATTGTCATTAAAATAAGAAATGTATTTAAAATAGGACAGATAATTATTTTAATTTTAAATAAAAAAAGTAAATTTAATTGCAATGAATATTTAAAGAAATTGAAAAATATTTCCAAAATTGAAGTATATAGTGAATGGAATAAATAAAATAAATTATTTAAATGAAAATTAAAATGAAATCGAAGAGTTTAAAATAATAAAATTCTTAAAAATTTGGTGAGAAAAATCATTGAAAAACAGACAAAGGAAATCTGTCACGAGCTCACGAGTTTAGCTAATAATATGATTTTAATTTATGGAAATATTCATTCTGAACAAATCAAATAAATATTTAAAACAATCACTCACCTTAAAAAGTAATAATAGATGAAATGAAATATTAAAAAGACACGTTGTATCATTAGCATGTTTCGAGCTGTCAGGCAGGCAGGCAGGCAGAGATTAGAAAAAGAGACGAGCCATTGAAAAGCAGAAGCATCCCATTTCGAAACTCTTCAAAATATTATCGAAAAAATATTAACATAAAAATCATTAAATTATAATTTTTAAAGATTTAAATAGTATTATTAAATTAAAATAATATAACATTAAAATTAATGAAAAAAAAAGTTACTTTTTTTTTAATGTAAAAATTTTTTTCTCGTAATCCTATAAAAAACTCATCAAAACAATGATAAAAAAATACTTGGAGATTTAATTTAATTAAATAAATAAAATTTAAATTAAAAATATATTGGATTTAATGAATATAATTTGTAAACTTGAAATCACAATATCCGCCAAAATTCAAAATATTTCATAGTTTTTTTTTTTTTTTTTTTTTTTTTTTTTTGTTAAGGTCTTTTTCGGCATCTAAGGCCATTTAGACCCCATTCCTATTTATTTCAAATGATCAGTAACCAATTCAAATGAAATAAATTTTTCTCGCTTGACACATTAAGCGAACCCGGGACTCTAAGCAAGTGGTTCCCAACCTTTTTTGGCCCATCGCCCCTTTCTGGAGGTTGTCTATCACCTATCGCCCCCCCCCTTTTCATTTTCATTGCAAGATTTAGAATTTTTAACAAAAAAGTACTTTATTTCAAAGTGAATCACTCAAGTTCCTCAGATAACGTTTTCTTTTCAAAGTGAAAAAATACAACACCTGCAGAAATCGTGACTGAAACGTTGAAATTTTCAAATATGAGTAGGATGGAAGCCAGGTAAGAAATCAGACAAAAATTTAATCAATCTTTATCTAATTTTTAAATTTCGATTGGCGACGTTTCGGACGCAAATCGCATCCTTCCTCAGGACAATCGGTAGTTAGTAAAATTAGATAAAGATTGATTAAATTTTTGTCTGATTTCTTTCCTGGCGTAACCTTTTAAAAATCTAATAATAATTTTATTTTTATGAAGAAAATAATAAAAATGGATCTTTTTTCGGTCAATCATTATTTAATGAAAACAAAAATGACAAAAATTATTAATCAATTCTAAAATGGGACGTTTCAATTCTAGATTAGAATTATCTTTAGACTATTTTATTTTTATGTCAATATTTTTTCCTCTTCTTTCCTGACCATCCTGTAAATAGGAGATTTTTCTTTTTGATTTATTCTTTTAAATTTTAATTAACTCTAATAATTTTTCCTCCTTTGAATACTCGTCGCCCCCCCTGATATTCCAAATCGCCCACTTGGGGGCGATCGCCCCCAGGTTGGGAACCACTGCTCTAAGCACAAGAAGCTAATGTCTTCTCTCTGAGCCACGGATCACGGGCATTTAGTAGTTATAATCTAAGCAAATTTAAAACAAAAATAATAATAACAAAACTAATTTATTATATGATCGCAATACTTTCTCTATCTCTCTCTATATTCTATATATTCATACTGTATATAGGCAAGAGAAAGTAAAAAATACTTTGTCTTGAAAAAATTGTAGAAACATTTGCATATTGAGAGAATGAAATATATATATATATATATATATATATATATATATATATGAAAAGTTTTTCATGTAGTCTCGATAGATGTTGAGATCTATCATAATTTAAATAAGTTAGTGTGGTACTGTGGTCCAGTAGTAGGGCATGTTGAGCGTAAATCGACAGATCCGTGGTGCGACTCCCGGCGGTAACTACATTTTTCGCTTATTTAAATTAATAAATACTTGGTTATATGTTTTTCATAATTACTTCATAGATCAACACATGATATATATAATTCGGTATAATTAATTCATGCATTTTTTTTTTTAACACACTATTTCCTCACTCACTCACACACACATTCAGAGAGCCTTTTCGGCAACTCAGGCCATATAAGACTTTGACGATAACCGTTAATTAATTAATTTGATATCAAAATGGCTTAAAAAAAATCATCGGACTGCCTCAAGGCTAGCACGCTACCCACTACGTCAAACCCGAGGGCAATTAATGCATTTAATTGCAATAAAAAGAAATAATAAAAATACTTACATGGCATTTTTATTTTCCCCCAGACATTCTTATATAAATAGATGGAGATTCTGTCAGTAGTCTTCTAAATGGCAGCCAAGAAACAAAATAATTAACTCTCTTAGAGCTTCCCAGGCCACCATTCTTGTTGTATTCGGGTGCTGATCTCGAGCGTCAGCCGAAAAACATAACTGCAAACAAATAATACAAACTGATTTTATTATATATATTTAAAATCCATAAAAAATTATTTATGATTAATATTAATTTTTACCATATCTATTTTCCTAAAGAGATTATCATTTTTTTGCTTATTTTGAAAACAAAGTTAAAATTTCGTTTGCTGGTGAGGAAAAAATAATTAATCTCTATATTGCAATTTGCTAATTAATTTTCTTGAAAACAATCAAGTAAATTTTATGCAAGTGTTTGAAGTTTGGAAAAAAAAATATTTTTAAGTGCTCGAGGGGGGGTGAATCTTAGAAAAAAATTGCAACTAGAATTAAACAGAGTGTAAATTAATATTATCTAGGCTTCACTTAATATATAATTAATAATTAGAATAGAAATAAGTTGCTTTTTTCAATTAATTTCAATTTTTTTGAAAGACTCAACCCTTTCAAGCAGATCAGTAAATGAAAATATTTTATTTTTTATCTAACTTAAATCACTTTGAAAAAATAAAACTTCAATTTTAGGAAAAGATAAAATCTTTTACCTTTAATTTATCAATTAAAATAACGAGACAAAAAACATCTGATTAAATTAATTATACCCTTATTTATAAAAACCGTGCATCTTGTATTAAATAAAACAATTTACTATTTAATATTTATTTATAATTTTATCTTTAAAAGTAAAATATATAGATAATATTTGCAAATGAGGGAAATATTTTTTTATGAAATTTTTTAAAGCAAAAAATCTCTATCTCTATCTTATTATCGCTTTTATTTATTTTCGTTTAGTCTTGGGGAGAAATTCAATTTTTATAGGCATATAAGGGAAAAAAATTTTAAATAAAATTATTGATTCTCACCAAATAGCAACTGGAGGAGTCAAGGGAGACAATGTGGAGTTTGGCTCGAAGATTGGCAAATGGCAAATTCGATCCAATTCTGAAAAGTAAAATATATAAATTATATATAGCTATCATATATAGGTCTATATTTATAAATGTTTAAAAAAATATTTTATTTTTAAATCGAAATGGAAAAACATTTGAACCAATAAATTAATTAGATAACTCACCAAATGGCAAAGTGCTGCAGGCGAAATTATGAGAGCATGAAGTAACGATGAATTGCATTAAGATCCAGTTCTGTAAATAAAAGAAAAAAAGTAATGAATATAGAATTTGGAAAATTATTTAAATTAATATTTAAATAAATTCACCTATCAAATTTATTGAAAATAATATAACAGGAGGAATTTTGTTATTAAGAAATATATATAGCTAGTCGCAAAGCCCGCCTTAGGCTTTACGCCTAGCCAGGGGACTGCGCCTCCTGGACCCCCTTGCTCGCCTCTGGCAAGTCTATCGACTAGGCACAGAACAAGGGTCTATTTATGACTGTTTAAAGGGTCAGTCATATGCATGCTCTCTTTTTTCAACTAATGCGTACAGTGAGGGACAATATTAAGTCCCATCCATGCGTTTTCTACTTGTGATTATTTCATTGTTTTTAAAAAATATTTTATATTTTTTAATCGAAACTTTTATGGTTCAAACCTAGAAAATTTTCAATAAAGATTTTCATTTTCTTTTATAAAAACAATGAAATAATCACATGTAGAAAACCCATGGGTGGGACTTAATATTGACCCTCACTGTACCTCCTCTCACTGCTCCATGTCATATACCCAGAAAGCTGTTTCACAGAGCAACTAAGTGGCTCTCTAATTTCCAAGTCTATTTTGTGTTCCCATATTGAAGAAATTTGATTATAATTAATTTTCCTAAATATTTAAGTTTAATATTAAATAGTGTACAGAGGTGTGGAAATAATTAGACTCAAGCAGAATTGATTACAAAAAACATTTCAATTTAAAAAAAAAAATGTATTTACCAATTTAATTTGAGGGATCTCTTGTAAGTATATCGGTAATATCCATCCAGTGTATACTCTAACTTGCCTTGGTAACGCATAAGTCTTAACATAAGCCTTTGTATTTGAGGTGTCATATGGCTAATAGATTTTTTTGACAAGAGGGGCTTTATGGTCTGTTAAAATTTTAAACTCTCTGCCATACAAATAATGGTTAAATTTCTCCTTAAGTGGTGTTGCACGGTTGTGAAGTTGATTTATTTGAGAAAGAAAAAGCTATATTTTCAGCAATTTTTGCTGAAAATATAGCGTTTTCTTTCTCACATGGTTAAAGTGTTCGCAGGCCACCACATTTGCCAACAATTCTCGTTCCATACAGGCATTTATGGGCTTCATTTAAAGATGCTGATGAGTAGAGCCCGGATTCCTTGCAATTGCATATTCTTGGTAATATATTTACCTCACTTCCTAAATCCAACTTTTTTTTTAAATTAGTTATTTTAATTTCTTGAGTCCTTTTATTTTTATCAGCTTTCTTTTTAATAGAATTGATAGTAATAGTTTTAATCTCAAATAAATCTTCGTTCTCCGATGACTCGCTATTCTCTTGATTTAGAATATTGTGAACTTTCTTTCTTGACTTACACACTTTAGCAAAATGATTTTTTCCTTCACGTTTTCTGCATTCCTGACCCCAAGCAGGACATTGACCAAATTTATGTCTCTGAGTATTTCTGAAACAAACTTTCGAATACTTTTAATTATTAGTATTGTTTTACGATTAACTACCTGACTTATTCTTGTTTTTTGAAATTTTATCAACTTTTAAATTCTTTTCTTTATTAATAATGTTCTTTGAATATTTTTTTGAAGTTTTATCATCACTTTTGCAAATTCCTTTCACTTCTACATGCGTTAATTTATCGTCTCTCAAAAGCCTATATTCGGCGAAGATCATCCTTAATTCCACAGATTAGTTTGACTTTAATAAGACCGTTTTCTAACTGTTAAAAAAATAGTATTTTTTAAAAGGCTTATAATGTTGGTCTATTACCTGGATAATATCTTTCATTGTAATTTCAGATGGAATTTTATCACATTTGTGTGTGTTATATATTTGTTATCCTTTTTCATCAACCGTGTATAGAAAAATAGCTTTTTTTTCTGTATTTTGGAGTTTTTAGCCACTTCAGCAGCAAGACAATGGATTTATGAGCAAAAAACCAAAAAAAGAGGTTTTTTCAAAATTTGAAGCGATGATCAAAAAAATCTCAAAATTTACCAGGAGGGGTTTTTTACACCTTAAAAAAGGTGTACTAAAAAATATCAAAAAATGCAAGAAATCAAAAATTAAAATTTTTCAAACCGATCGATTTGGCGTGGAATTCCCCATAGATGACTTGTCCTTTGATTCAAATCATATCTAAAATTATATTAATATTTAACATAATTATACAATAATAAAAAAAAAAACAGAGATATTATAGGTTACCTAATTTTGTTAAAATTTTGCTGTTCTAGCTTGAGTTTCAAACAGTCAAATAAGGCGAAGTGAGTTCTGATGACATCTGAAATATAAAAGAAAAGAAAAATTAATAAATTATTCATTTAATATTGTCCCTTACTGAACGTGAATATAGAATATATTCACCTATTTTTATTCTGCATTTTTCAAGATCAAATCTCAATACATACATTCAATTCTTATCCTTGGTGTTTATTAATCTTTGTTCCTAGAGGCCATCAAAAACCGAAACAAGATGTGCTTGATCTTCCTAATCCCTTTAAAATTTCTTTCTTTCAATCAGAATGTAAATATCTTAAAAAAAAAAAAAAAAAAATTAACTGATGAGTAAGAATGTATATATATATATATATATAAAGGAAAGAACCGGAGAATAAGAATCTTTCAGATATTTAAAAAATACTTGAAAGGTAAGAATGAGTGACAATTAGTAACTGAATAATTTTTTTAATTAAATGTTTAGGTTGTTTTCAATGCAAATAATAATTATTTTTTATTCAGAGATATCCACAGTGGTTTTTTGTCAATATGAGGGCATGGTCCTCAACCAGAATAATAATATAAACACTTACAATTATCAAAAGTTTTTGTGATTTATTAAATCTTGATATAAAACGGAGACTTTTTGGCCAACTTGGCACTTTCCTGTGTTTAGTTTCTTTTTAGAAATCATTTTCAATGCTTCAAAATACCTACATTATATAAAATACAAAGGGGCCATCTACACAAATTGATAATTTGAAGTGTTTTTATTATTTTCCTCATTGAAAAGGAACAACTTTGGATATTTCTGAATATAAATACTACTTGTTCCGTTTCAATATCTCGACAATAATTTTGTTTTTGAATAAAAATAGGATTTAAAATATTAGTTATGTTTAGTTTGGGCCTATCAAGAAATAATTTATGCATTGATTTGGTCTTGAAATGTTAAAATTCTATTAAAAACACAAAAAGAAAGAATGGAATTTGACTTATTTAAATATATAGAATAATATGATATTTATTAAATTAATTAGTTGATGTAAACGCAATAAAATTTGGAACACAGGCATATTATATATATATATAAATGAAAGTTCAACAAAAACTGAGCAAATCATTCTGACTTTAAACTATTAGAAAATTATAAAAAAATTCTAATTCCAAGTCAAACATATTACAAGAGGGAAGGATATTAAAATATTATGAAATTTAAAATGTATAAATTAATAAAAAATTAAAATTGTTTGTGCAAAATATTTGGAGGGATCTAACACTTTGACAGATAAAATGAAAATAAAAATAAGAGAACAAAATGTATTATTTTATAAATTTTTGTGATTCTATAATGTTAAAATAAAATTAAAAGTAAGGTGGATTATCAAAAATAGGCGACAAATAGAAAAAAATCACTTAAAAAGATATCCAGGTAACCTCTCTTGTATTAATATTTTAGTGAAAATTTAGACTATCTTTAATTAATAAATTCAATTTATAAAATATTTAAATTGTAATTAACCGGAATTGGGGGTAGAAATGAACATGAAATTAATAATAAATACCTTTAATTTGACATGTTGAGCAGGCATGTTTGTTTGAGTAAAAAAATTCAAGTCTGAACTCGTGAGAGGTTAGTTGACAGACACGGCATTCAAACACGTAGCCAGAGAGAGAGATAGAGAGAAGTGCCATTTAAGATAATTTTTTTTTTGGAAATCATAACCTTGATTCAGGGGCGTATATAAAAATTTTTTCGGGGGGAGGGGGAGGGCCCGAACTCATTTTCACGTACCCCCCCCCCCCAAACACAAAAATATATTTTTTTTTAAATACTGGATATATACCTCAGCCCCGTGGGGCCCGGGCTTTCCTCTTAAAGACAAATTTTCATTAAATATTTTTTTTCAATCTAAATTTTTTCTGTTTTCACCTGAGCCCTGAGGATAAAGTTTTATTAAAAAATTGCTTATGTATTAATAGAATTTGATTTTTTTTAATGTCTTTTATTTGTGCTACGCACTTTTTCAAATAAAAATATAGATATTGGCCATATACCTGTATAAATGTAATATATAGATTTGAAAAATTTCGGGGGTGTGGGGGGCGGGCACCTTCGGTCCCCCCCTTATATACATCCCTACCTTGATTTAAATTAATAAAAGAAAAATATATAATTTTTGATTATTCAAATAAATATTTTTTTATAATTTATTCTTTATAAAATTATATTTTATTAAATAGATTGGTGTGACTAGAACCTTTGAATATTAATAATTTACATATTATTCCAACGGAAGGAAGATGAAAATGTATAGAAGAAAATTACAATTGTAGAGAAATTCCGATATTTAAAAATAATCCAAAAATTTGATGTATATAGTGTGCCGGATTTTCGATTAGGCGAAATTTAAAAAAAAAAAAAAAGATAAAATGGTATCCATGGCTGGATGGGAAATTTTTTGCAGGTCGACAAAGATTTCGTCCGGGAAACAAAAAAAAAAATTTTTTTCGGAGGGCGGAATAAAAAATTTCTATATACGCCCCTGGTCAAATTATTAGCTGACATGGCCCCGAGATTTCGATTGCCTAAGGGCCTCGATGTTGCTTAATTAATCCGGCACTCCTGTTCGCACACAACACAGGCGCGGTCCCGGTTTTTTTTTCGGCGGAGGGGTAGAATTTTTTTTTTTTTTTATAAAATAAAGTAACATTTCCAGGTATACATTCGCAATATTATTTCAATATTATTATTTGTTTTTTAAAAAATTTTCGAGACGATAGAAATTCATAGTCTGTAAATATTAAAGAACGATAAAAATTTTAAAATCGATTTGTCTTATTAGGGGCATTTTTTATTATAGGCCACATTTTTGTATTAATTCATACTATCTTCTTCTCTCCTCGCCTTGTCCCGCGATGCGAGTTCGCCGAACCTCACGCTTTCCCTTCAATACTATCATACGTTATTACGACCGAAAGAGATAGAACAGACCGGCCCGTCCCACGGACTGACGCCTGTTGAAAAGAGGAAGGAAGAGACAGACATTTAAAGAACTGAAGGACTGCCTGTCGCAGCTCGGGCAGCTCGTGGTCGCCATCCACGTACCCACAAGCTGTGGGCCCCTGAGCCAATTATCATTCATACTATAATACAGTAAAAAGCGTTAGCGACCCTGTGTGTATGTGCCTATCAGAGCGCTGATTGGCTAGAGATACGAAGTCGAGCGGATGTTGCTCTTTGTCCCAAACCATTTATTTATCCCTTTTTTAATTTGTATGCTTTATCTTTTTACCCTCTTGGTTTTTTTTTTTTTTTTTATTTAATGTCTTTTTCGGTATCTATTTAGACCCCGTCCCTATTTATTTAAATTTATTGGTAGCCAATTCAAATTAAATAAATTTTTGTCGCAAAGGACCCGCAACTCTTGGTATAAATGGCCAGGGGCGTATCTAGAAATTTTTTTCGGGGGGGGGGGCCTGAACTCTGCGGAAAATTTTTTCTTTTGCGGAATCAAAGTTTTGCACTCTGCGGAAAAATTTGTTGCACTGATGTCTGTATATCCCTATATATGTATATGTGTTTGGGAAATTTCGGGGGGGAGGGGCCGGGTCCCCCTTATATACGCCCCTGCAAATGGCCTACACTCTTGGTTGAGTTACATCAAGTATTCACGACTTAATACTTTATTTCCAAAATCTTGGAGGCTGCTGCACATGTAAATATTAAATGCTTTCACTAGTGGATTGAATAGAAAGAAAGCGAGAAGGGGTGGAGTCAGGTAAAAGTTATTTCTTGTCGCCTACTGTTTTTTGTTTGTTTTCAACACTAAATGAACATGAAGATATGACGAGTCGAAATATTCAGTCTTCTTCTGACCGGATTCAGACAATGAAATTTTTAATAATAATATATTATTATTAAAAATTTCGTATAGGAATAAAATTATTGCTAAATTTCTAAGAAAATATTAATTAACTATTTCATGCGACAAAAATTTATTTCAATTGAATTGGCTACCAATCCAATTGTAATAAATAGAAACTGGCCTTAGATGTCGAAAAAGTCCTTAAATGAAATAAAAAAAATAAAAACATGTATTGAAAATAATTGAAGTCTTGCCTGTTAGTGAAATTGCTGTTTCAAATTCCACCCGAGTCTTTGTTATCTTGGGTTTTGGGTATCCCATTTTGTATTAATCTTCGTTTTCAAATCGGGTACAACAAACTTTGTTTCTCTGAGGCAATTAAATTAGAAAACTTTAAAAATATTTTGCCAACTTTAAATAAACAAAACAGATTAGGTGACTACTAAATTTTAACGTAAGCAGCGGGTTAATTTTGGGGGGGGGGGGGTTTTTTTTTTTTTTTGGGCTAGAGTGGGAGGCGAGGGGTATTGCAATCGCAAAAAGATCCTAAAAAAGCTAACTAAATTCGCGCTTTGCTGCGTCTCTTAAATACGTCATTTGTTGCAAGCATTTTCCATTTCGGGATCTTTCAAACATTCAGAAAGGATTTACTCCAGGCTTTACTTGAGAAGAGAGAGAAGACTCAAAAACTGTCGGTGACGCCCGGGTCCTCGCACGTGCAGAGGCCTCGTATAAAAATATTTTATTTTTCTAACTGTACAATGCTTCAGCTCAACAATAGAAGTGAAGGGATAGGGGGGGGGGGGGGGAGAGGGGGGGAAAAAAGATTAAAAAAAAAAATAATATGATTTTAAAAAAAGGGGGGAAAAAAAAAAGGGTGGCCTTATCTAATTAAAGCCGAAACTGTTTCTTTAACATAGAATTTTATTTCGTGGGGACTAATTATTTGGCTGCACCTATTATTATATTGTTTATTTATTTACCAAATGTGTCTTTCTACAAGGCAATTAATTCAATACGATGAAACGATTTTTTTTTTTTTTGCCGCTCAAATATAATTGCCCCGGTGAGTAATTCAAGTTGTAGCCTTGGAGATAGGCAACCGATACGCTTATCTTACTAATAGGTCACTTTTTATTCAATACTAGAAAAGCTATACCATAATAGGTCCGACCGAAACAAGATTTTCAGCCGAAACTGAATTTCGGCCTCAATCTTAGTTTAAGCCGAAACCGTAACCGAAACCGCAACTTGTATTTCCTATAAAAAATTCACATCATTTTACCTTTTTTTTTATTTGAAATAAAGTTTCTAAAATATTATTTAATTTCAAGATTTTTATCATTATTAGATTTTGGAATAAATGCTGAAACAATTACTGAACCTAAAAAAAAAAATAAGAGAAAGTAAAAAAAATGGAAAATACACATTTATTTTAATATTTAAAAAATATATTTTATCAATACGAACCGAAGCCAATTGCACTGAAGACATAAAAGATCCAATTACAATGATAGTCGATAATAAAACCAATGAAAATACCTGCGACTACACTACCAATTCTAGCCCACATCATCGCTAAGCAGATGGCCATTCCTCTGAAAAAGAGGTCAATAATCAGTGAGGTTATTTGGGGGGGGGGGGGGATTTGTCCCCCCAAGGGCCTGATCCTTTTTAAATTTTATATTGTTCTAAATAAAATATTTCAAAATATATCTAGGCGTATACAGTATAAACTGTAAAAAATAAATTAAAAATATCTTTTAGCCAAATTTTAGATACCTATTTCTAAGTAATATTTAAAAAAAAAATAGTTCCCCCCCCCCCAGGTTCTAGAAAATTCAAAATTTGTCCATTGGAAAGCATTTTTGTCTTGCCTTATGAAAAATTAAAACCAATTAAAATTAATTAAAATAACTAAATAATTAAATCTCTCAAATAAAAAATAATTAAAAATTGTTACATAATTAAATTTTTAATTTTTTTTTTCTTTAGGGGGCACGCTGGTGTAGTGAGCTAGGGTGTCTACAAAAAAAGATCCCTGTTCAAACCCTGGGCGTGCGGGATTTTTCATTAAATAAAAATATATAAGAAAAGTGTGTTGTATTTTTTAATGAGCCATGTATGTATGTATTTTTATTAATTGAAACGAGTTAACTGAAAAATTGCGAAAAGACTGCGTGTATGTAGGTGTGAATGTGAGTATGAATGGGAAAAAAGTGTAAATGTTTAAAAAAAAAAAATAATAATTAATATTTACCTAAGCTGAGTAGGAAACAAATCTATAATAACGCTTGAAATAGACATCCCAATCCCTGAAATTGCAGCATAGAGGCTGGTAAATATAAAAAGCACATTGAGAGATGTTGAAAGAAGAAAGAATAAGCTCGTTACACCAACAAGAAAAAGTCCAACCACTAAAAAAAAGAAAGAAATAGACATGACACATAAATACGATAGAAGCCAGTCGATTACTTAATAAAATTACCTTAAGATTACGCTAAAAAAAAGTTGTTAAAAAAATTGGATTTAATCGTTTTTGAAACTTGGCGACTCATTTATAGGTAAGAGAAAGTAAAAGTATTTGATACAATTTTTACTTTCTTTTACCCTATATATGAAATATATAGAGAGAAAGTATTCATGTCAAAAATTCGAAGTTAAGATTTTGATGGATCTTCACGTTTTACAGTCCCCTGAATCCAAAAAATTCTATATTTTAGTTAGGCACCCTCTCAACGGGTGAAAATAAGCTTTTGAACAAAATCGACCAAAAAGCACTAGTACTTTACTGATGTACTTTTTCAGTTTTTTTTTTTCGATTTTCTTAAAATTCGCTCAAACGATTTTGTTTAAAATTCATAAATGAACTATTTTTTAGAAGCTCTTTAAAAAGTATATCAATGAAATTTTTCGAGGAAATATTTTGAAGTACACTTTACTTATGCGGAAGCATTTGAAGCTCAGCGCAGGGGTATATCCGATATTTTAAAAATATTTTTGTATATGGGGGGGGGGGGTCTTTAAAAATGAATTCGACCCCCCGAAGAAAATTTCTATATACGTCTCTGATCTACTTACTCAGAGTTGTTTTGTTCCCAAGATAATAAACCATTAAAAGGCTAATAATTGCTCCAAATCCTGCAGCCAAACCCATGAATACAGCATTTTTAAATACGCTGATATCTAATAAAGTCGAGCAAACAGCAGTAGTTTCATTTTTAGTAGCAAGAAATTCCATTGCTTCACAAACACTTGCTTCAATTCCGGCTTGAGACATACGTTGAAAAATCTCAGGAATCCATAAAATAATTCCATTTTGTCTGTAAAAGATAAAAAAAATTCTTAATTATATCTAGTTAACGTTGGTTAGATGATCGTAGCATCTAAAGCCTGTATGACTCGGAGAGAGTTTACAAGCTACTCGCTAGCTTTTTAAAACTCGCACTCGCTATCTAACTTAAATTTTAAATTTTCCTCTCCCGCTTCCTGTAAATCTAGCCAATCAACGCCCTGATAGACACATACACACAGGGTCAGGAAGTCAGCCGCTATATTATTGTATGATGCTGATGATGGTGAGGATAGTACAGGGGCGCCGGAACGAATTTGAATCAGGGGAGGCAAAAAAATCACTGATTCTTGTAGTAGAAGGAAAACTGACAAGGGATAAGACCGTCTACAATATAAATATTAGATTTTAGAGTAAACTTAGCGGAACAACGTCTAATTTTTGATCAGTTTGAATTTTGTTTTTATCTTACGTTAGAAAGATTGCAAAGATGAGGGTACAGCATATCACTGTATTAATAAGCAAAGGATGAAGAAATAAAGGAACAAATTGCTGCCAAATATGTCTTAATATTGTAATAATCTTTCCTCTTTTATTTTCTTCGTTGAAAGCTTTTAAGTCCAACATTTTTGTAATTTTTTCTTTATCATCAGCATCTAGAACGATTGAATGTACCTGTAAAAAAATGAATTTATTTAACAGTATGAAATAAATATTAATTTAAAATTTTAAATACACACTGAGAAATTATTTGGAGAATCCCCTGAATTGATTGCATACATTTTTTGAAGAATCTTTAAAGCTTCATCGGATTTTCCAACGGCCAAAAGATATTTAGGTGATTCTGGCAAATAAAAAATTATAATGGCCAAGAGAAGAGATGTAAGAGAGGAGATGAAAATGTAGAGCCTCCAGGATTTATAGACGATGCCAAGTATTGGAAGTTCAATAGGAAGAGTCATTATCAACCAGGCGAGTCCTGCGAAGGAAATATTCGAATCAAATCTGGTTTGATGATTTTTTTAAATTATTTTTGTTTAAGGTCTTTTTTGGTATTTGCGGCCATTTAGACCCCGTCCCTTTTTATTTCAATTAATTGTTATACAATTCAAATGAAATAAATTTCTCGCTTGGCCGGGATGCGAACCCTTGATATTTGGTAACAGAAGCTAATATTCTAGTCCTGAGTCACAGGTCAAGGGCTGGTGTAATGATTCCACTACACAAAGCTCTCTTACCTTCGGTAATTGAAAGTTGTGTTCTGGGTTTGTCACACTAAATTAAATACACTTTTATTTAGTTTCCGATAGTATGGTACATTAGAATTAGTAACCGACCGAATATTCGGTTTCGGTTACGGTTTCGGCCAGTTTCGGCCAAAAATCATGGTTTCGGCCGTAGTTTCGGTTTTGGCCAAAAAGTAGCCGAAACTTTCGGCCGGCCGAAACCTGAGTCTGAAAAGATGGGATGAGACTCGCATGTAAAAAAAAAAAGGTCAAATGATTTGCACTTGAGGGAGAAAAAAAGGTAAAATAATTTTCACAGGAGGGAAAAAAAATTTCAAAAAAAAAAGATAAAATAAAAAAAAATTTTATAGGAAATACAAGTTTCGGTTACGGTTTCGACCGAAACTAAGGTTGAGGCCGAATATTCGGTTTCGGTTTCGGCTGAAAATCTTGTTTCGGTCGGACCCTAATTAGAATTAAAGATATAAAATTTATTAACATAGAAAAATTTCTCCTGAGTTTCTGCTTCTTATTGTTTGGGGTTGAAATCGCGTCACATGGACTAAAATTCATTTCGATTGAATTGACTACCAATCAATCAACGAGAGTCAAATGACCCACGATGTTGAAAAAGATCTTAAATAAAATAAACAAAAAAATCCAAGGTGACTACTGCCAGAAACTAAATATAGATTATAGTCTACATATATGCCGACACAAAATCAGATGTGTTATCGCACGCGATAACCACACCATATTTTTACGGTTCTTACAGTCGTAAGCTTGAATTGTATTTCGTAAAAAGAAAAATGCTTTTTTTTTATTAATAATCTGAATATTTATTTACCTCCCATGATGGCTATGCCAATATTCATAAACAACCCCATGAGAGTAATAACGATTTCTCTGGGTTTTTTGGGATGGAATTCACCAACATAAGCATATATAACTGCAGCAGGGCAGGAAATACTGCAAACAAGACAAAGTTCTGTTATTTATTTTCCAGTGGTTGTCAACTACTTTTAAAATGATTTTAAAAATTTAACTATGCTATGCTTCCTTACAAGGGCGGTCCCAGAGGGGGGTCAATGGGGGTCGTGACCCCCCCCCAAATCTTTTTTTTAACACACTTTTTCCCACTCACTCTCCCATTAACACAATCTTTCCGGCAACTTAGGCCATTTAAGACTTAAACGATACTCATATTTGATTAATATATATTTATTTGGGGTCCAGGCCCCATTTAACCCCCCTGTTATTTATACTATAAAAAAAAAAAAAAAATAGTGACCCCCCCCAAAATGTAAGGCTAGAACCGCCCTTGCTTCCTTATCTTTCTTTCAGAAAAAATATTTCCATGTTTTGAATATTTATTAATTTTAATGTAAAAAATAAAATAAATTTCTCCTTCGTATTTCATGAATTGGCCAATCTGGTCAGAAATAGGAGGAACGGACAGAACAGCCTAGAGACCTTCTTCCATTGAAAAAAATAAAAGTTTAAATTCTAAATTCAAATGTATGCGTTTCATTTATGAAAATAATTATTTTCATTACTAGTGATCCTCGAGAAATACTAGTGCTGAACCTTCGCCGGGATAATCAATAACGATTTTTATCAATTAATAAACGAATAAATAAATTTATTAACGACCCGCTTAGAGACACCGGTCCTCGGTGGCTATTTCAATCAACCACAATACAAATTTATCTAGTTAAAATGATCTCAATAAGCAAATTTTCTCAATCAGAATGATATAATGTGAACAGGGCCGCAGACAGAGGGGAGCAGGGAGGGGGGGGGGGAGCTATATCCCCAGGCCCTGTCCCTTTGCGCTCCAACCAAATTCTAATTAAAAATAATTTTAATGGTTAAAATTTCAATAAAAAAAATCTTGAAATTTTTCTTCTGAGAGGGCCCTTTAAGCTCAAATTTAAAAAATCATTTTCCTGAAATTTTTTTCCTGAGGGGGCCCGGGCTCTTTAAGCATATTGGAACACATTGGAACACGTGTCTGGTTTGGCGTCCGGATCTGAGAAATGTTCGGATTTTACTAATATGAACTGAAAACGTGACCAAATTGGGGAATTTTACTCTGTGTCGCAACTTAGTACATAATACTTATTTTTAATTCAAAATGCTTATAAATCAAGCTAAGTTTGATAATATCATTCACGTCTCAGGAGAGCTAAAAACGCAGATTTCATTGCCTAATTTTCAAAATTTTTTCCATACCTTTCAGACTATCCGGAAGTCGTTTGTCCGTCGGGCCTGATTAATTTATGCTAATCCTATGTTTAGGAATTTTGACAAATTTTTAAATAACTTTTTTATTTAAATAAATATTATAAGCTATGTATGAGTATGACTGTTTCAAAAATTGTGTCAAAAACTGTGTAAAAGATTGTTGGCGTGAAGGCCACAATAGCCTTTTACAAACTAGAAAAAACTTTTAGGGGAGGGGGGGGGGCGTATTAATAAGTAGCCCCAGGGCCCGTCAAGTCTGTCTGTCTGCGGCCTTGAATGTGAATATTTTTACTTACAAAAATCCTGTTAAAAAACGCGTTACAGCCAACATTTCGAAGCTAATAGAAAAGCTTCCGATGATTGCGCAGATGCAATCCAGTATGAATGCAATGACAAGAACCATTTTGCGACCGTGAGTGTCGGCCAGGAATCCCCATAGAGGCGAGCCAATGATCATCCCTTAAAAAAAAGAATCTGGTGTTAATATAAGAACGCAGATAAAATTTAAGCCAAAATTGAGAGGAAAAAAAAAAAAAAAATTGATATCTCCTCTCAAATAAAAATTATTTGCGAAATTTTAAAATCAAAGTTTTTTCTCCAAAATGGCGATTTCTCAAGAGAATGTAAATATATTAATAATTAAAATAGTGGGGTTGGAGAATAAAAACCAGAGATAAACGCTCCACCTGACGTCCTTTATTTGGCAAATATTTCGACGCATATGACATGCATCATCCTCAGTGCCGCGAGGATGTAATAGGTGGGCTTGGTCCAAAAATTATTTAAAAGCCTGATATCATTCCTGCATCAGAGCGGTCATCAGCTTAAAGAAGGCACCTCACAAAGAACATGTATGACGCCCCTAAGGCTTTTAAATAATTTTTGGACCAAGCCCACCTATTACATCCTCGCGGCACTGAGGATGATGCATGTCATATGCGTCGAAATATTTGCCAAATAAAGGACGTCAGGTGGAGCGTTTAATCTGCTGGTTTTTATTCTCCAACCCCACTATTCTACTCATCCCAGCCTACTAACAAATCTTAATAATTAAAATTAATATGACAAGTAGGCCTAATTAAAGATTTACCTGGAAAAGAAATGGAGGTAAGGAGGCCTTGTTCTGGGCTAGTAAAATGAAGATCACATCGGGCAGCCGGAAGCACCAACGAAATATTAAATAATTCAATTTCAACGGCGATAAAAGCCAATCCCGAAATTAATATGATGAAAAAATTGAATTTTCCAATGCCTGGAAATAAAATAAGCTTCTTTAAAATTTTATAAGTAGGCCTAGTTAGCCTAATTAGTTCAGGGCCTATTGATTTTAATTTTTTTTTTAATTTGAGGTCTTTTACGGCACTAGAGACCATTTAGAACCAGCCCCTATTTATTCCAATTGGTTGGTAACCAATTCAATTGAGATTATTAAATTAATATTAAGAATCATTAAAATGTCCACGGGTTTCGAAGATTAAAAAGGGCATATGGATTACCAAATGGCTTAGAACAAGCGTGCCCTTACACGTACAAATAAACAACCAAAGAATAGTCGGGGCGAGGGGGAGGTGTGTGTGTGAGTGTATATGAAAAAAAATTAAAAATAAAAAAAAAAAAAAAAAAAAACATTAAAATATTCACGTTTCTAAAATTAAAAATTAATACTTTAATCTAGAAAATAAAAGACTAGTAAAAACAAATTAATTCTTCCATTTTGTTTATTATCTATTTTAATCTATTTTTATCTTTTTTAATATATACAAAACGATTAACTTTTGATATGAAAAAACATAATCAAGTCTATTCTATAAAAACAGACGTTAAAATTTAACATCTTAAATTTGGTGTTAAGAAGTAAAGTAATAACATCAGCGTTAAAAAATGCTATCCTTTTGCGATCGCCTAAACTACCTTGCTCTATGAGGGATTGGCGACACCCGTTCAAACTTGGAGTGGGGGAGCCCCAAATTAACAGGAATTTTGTTTTGAGCGATTTAATTTGCTCGCTAACTGGGAAGAAAATAATTTTATTCAAAAGAGGTTCCCAGGACTCAAATAATCACTCCATTTTTCCCTGTTGTGAAAATATTGGACCTTTTTTCACACTTTAATGAATCAAAAAAAATATAAAAAAATTAATATAGATATATAGAACCAGGGACGGACCAGCAAATACCCCCTCCGAGAAAAAATTGAAAAAGTTTTAAAAACTAGTCATCTAAAGAAATTATGATTTTTTGACTAAAATATATTTTTACATTTATTTTGACTATCAATTCAAAACACAAATCTCCTTAACGGTGCTAGTATTTGAAGATATTATTTAAAAAATTTTCATCCCCCAGAGAAGCCCTCCTGTAAATTGAATCTTCCAACCAACCGCCCCCACCGAAAATCTCATCCAGTCGCATGCAACAAAAATTTAAATAATTAATTTTAAATTGAATTGGCTACCAATCAATTTAAATAAATAGGGACGGGGTCTAACTGGCCATAGATGTCGAAAAAGAACTTAAGTAAAAAAATAAAAAAATGAACAGCCCCCACCGACAAAATTGTATTAATCATAAAACATATCTAGTATGTAAACATGCCATTTGTACCGAAGGTCGCAGATTAGCATGCCGTTTCATGCGACAAAAATTTATTGGCTACCAATCCAATTGAAATACAATAAATAGAGGTCTAAATGGCCTTCGATGCCGAAAAAAAACATGAATTGAAAATAATTGAAGTCTTGCCTGTTAGTGAAATTGCTGTTTCAAATTCCACCCGGGTCTTTGTTATCTTGGGTTTTGGGTATCTCATTTTCTATTAATCTTCGTTTTCAAATCGGGTACAATAAACTTTGTTTCTCTGAGGTAATTAAATTTAATGAAAAAACTATCTAATGCTTTTCACTTTCTAATTGAAAATGACTAGAAAACGTTATAAATATTTTTCTAACTTTAAATAAACAAAACAGATTAGGTGGCTATTAAATTTTAACGTAAGCAGCCTAGAGTGGGAGGCGAGGGGTATTGCAATCGCAAAAAGATCCTAAAAAAGCTAGCTAAACTCGCGCTTTGATAACTATGCGTCGCCCTCGGGCTTGGTGTAGTTGGTAGCTGCCTTGTATATCAAGGGTCGAGGGTTCGGATCCCAGGCAGTCCGAAGATTTTATTTAAGCCATTTGGATACCAAATGTGAATGTGAATGGCAAAAAAGTGTGAGTGTAAAAAAAAAAAAAAAAAAAAAAAAAACTATGCGCCATGAGAAAAAACCTACTATGGAAACTATAGGACTTGAATAAAGGAACGACCGGCCGGACATGTAAAAGATCATTGCTGTGTCTCTTAAATACGTCATTTGTTGCAAGCATTTTCCATTTCGGGATCTTCCAAACATTCAGAAAGGATTTACTCCAGCCTTTACTTGAGAAGAGAGAGAAGACTCAAAAACTGCCGGTGACGCCCGGGTCCTCGCACGTGCAGAGGCCTCGTATAAAACTATTTTATTTTTCTAACTGTACAATGCTTCAGCTCAACAATAATTCTATACGATGAAACGACTTTTTTTGGAACGAAGTTCTTTAACGCGGCTTACGCAGAGAGAAATGGGAGAAAATGTAACATAACAAAAATGCGTTCTCAGCGTTCGAGCGCGAGCGAGGCGGAGGAAGGCGAGATTAGCCGAAGCCTTGGTGAGGCCATCAGCTTATCTCCTCTTTGGGATTTGCCTGTCTTTCTACAGTAGGCAGTCGAGCAAGAGATTCCCAGGTGAATGAGAAACAAAGAGGTGACTATCTCTGAAAAAAAAAAAAAGTATACCTAAACTATGAATAAAATTTTTAATCGTTTGGGTTGTAATTTAATATATATATAAAATAATAGCGGAGTGTCCGTCTGTCTGTCTATCACACTCTGTTTGGCCAACTTCCCGTTGGAATTTTGAAACGTAGTTTTGCGTAATTTTGTAGTCTTTGCATTTATATATTCTATGAATGTAAACAAATCCACAAGCAGGCACTGGATTGAAAAATTAGTAATAATAATTTTATTTTCTTCACACTCTGAGCCCCCATCAACATTTCATCGGTTTTGATAACCTTTATTTTATATAATTTATCCTCTTTATAATCTGTATTATTTTTTGTACTTTACTTTTTATCTTTATCTTTATTTAGTTGATTTATGTATTTTTAATTTTTTTTTTTTTTTTTTTTTTTTGAATTCTGTATTATTATTTTTTCTCTTTATGTTGGGCTATTATATAGTAGCCTGATTTGTAATCTTTTGTTTTGTTTTCTATTTTATATTATGTATTTTTTTGTATAATGGTTTTTGGCTAGGTGGCCAACGGCTAAAAGCCAATAATAAAAAAAAATTTCATTACTATATATAAAGCGATAGCCATTCACTTCCGGTGTATGATATAAATGTACGTCAGAGAGGGAGGGGAACTTCAAAATTTCCAAACAGTGAGCAAGAAAGCAAGCAAGGAGATCCAGGGGGGCAGTCGAAGGCTGGCTTTGCCACTGATCTTATTATATGAGTGATAGAATAGTAAAAAATAAAATAAATAAAGTTTATAAAATATTATTTAATTCCAAGAGTTTTTTCTTTGCTAGATTTTGGAATAAATGCTGAAACAATTACTGAACCTAAAAAAAATTAGAGAAAGTAGAAAAAAAAATGGAAAATACACATATTTATTTTAATATTTAAGAAATATAGTTTTACTCAATACGAACCGAAGCCAATTGCACTGAAGACATAAAAGATCCAATTACAATGATAGTCTATAATAAAACCAATGAAAATACCTGTGACTAAACTACCAATTCTAGCCCACATCATCGCTAAGCAGATGGCCATTCCTCTGAAAAAGAGGTCATAATCAGTGAAGTTATTTGGGGGGGGGGATATATAATTAATATTTACCTGAGCTGAGTGGGAAACAAATCTATGATAACGCTTGTAATAACAGACATTCCAATAGCACCAACTCCAGAATAGAGGCTAGTAAATATAAAAAGCACATTTAGAGATGTTGAAAGAAGAAAGAATAAAATCGTTAAGCCAACAAGAAAAAGTCCAATCACTAAAAAAAAAAAATATAAATAGACATGACACACAAATACGGTGGAGGCCATATTTTTTATAACAATGTTTTTGTCCTCTCTCCTAACCTAACAATATATAGAGTTTTTTTTTTTTTCCCCCATATCAGAGTTAAATAGATAAGAAGATAAATTTATTTAGCCCTCGGGGCATGGCGTAGAGGTTAGCGTGCTAACCTCATATACCAAACGTCGCGGGTTCGGACCCCAGGCAGTCCGATGATTTTATTTAAGCCAATTGGATACCAAATGGCTTAAATAAGAATGCCTGGACCCCATATATGTATATTTATTAATAACGGATATCGTAAAAAGTCTTATATGGCCTGAGTTGCCGAAAAGACTGTGTGAATGTGTGTGTGAGTGTGAGTGTGAATGAGAAAAAAGTGTGAATGTTTTAAAAAAAAAATAAATAAATAAATAAATTTATTTAGATAACATATTAATATTAACTAGGAGGAGGTCTTGGTTCGACCTCAGGGGACGCAATTTTGCCAAATCATAAGGACAAACACATCTCGTAAATTTGCGAAGATATTAATATTCAATAAATGCTATATAGAGATATACAGTAGCCTATTTAATATTAATATATTATATTAACATTTCACTCAGGGGCTCACTACTAGTGAGTACGTGGATGGCGACCACGAGTTACCCGAGCTAAGGCTGGCATTTCTTCTTTTCCTTTATGTCTCCATTATGCCTTTTTTTTCCTGTTTCATATCAAGCGTCAGGCCGTGAGTAAAGCGAGCCAACCCGGTTTGATTTTCTCTCGGTCTCTTTCTTTATAAATTAATTTTGTCGACCCCGCATAGGGATAAGGCCAAGATAGAAGAAGAAGAAGATATTATATTAACATACAAGTATATATGTAAGAGAAAGTAAAAGTTTTTGATACAATTTTTTTGTTTTAATAAAAATTGTTTTTTTTTTTTTTTATTCTGATCTACTTACTCAAGCTTGTTTTGTTCCCAAGATAGTAAACCATTAAAAGGCTAATAATTGCTCCTAACCCGGCAGCCAAACCCATGAATACAGTATTTTTAAAAACGCTGCTATCTAATAAAGTCGAGCAAACTGAAGTAGTTTCATTTTTAGTCGCAAGAAACTCCATAGCTTCACAAACACAAACACTTGTTTCAATATCGGCTTGAGACATACGTTGAAAAATCTCAGGAATCCATAAAAGAATTCCATTTTCTCTGAAAAGATGAAAAAAATTCTTAATTAACCTACTACGCCAAACCTGGGGGCGGAAAACCGCTCAATTTTTCTTAGGGTGGGAAGCTCTCTGAGGGGAGAGCACGAGCCCTCTGGGGGCCTCCCCCTGGACCCCCTAGTTACGCTCATGCCGTCCACAATATAAATATTTTAAAGTAGACTCAGACTAGAGTTTGGAATTAGTCAAAATGTACTCTTTGCAATTCAATTTTAAAATATGCAGATGGTAAAACATCTAATTTAGCAAATCATCTTTTGAACTAAATATTAGAGCAGTGTTTCCCAACCTTTTGAAGTTTACGGCACCCCAAAGGTGCGTTGGGAATAACATTACACACTAGGGGCACCCTTCTTTTTTTTCCCCCCTAGCAAAACGAATTTTTTGCCGCCCTCCAGAAAATTTTTTCCCTCTCTAAGGAATTTTTCCGTCCTGTGGAAAATTTTTTTCATACTGCGACAAATTCTTTTTTTTAGCTAAATATCTAGAGGCACCCCTTAGGCTTTCTCGCGGCACCCTTGGCCGCGGCACACCGGTTGGGAACCACTGTATTAGAGAGATATCAAGAAAATGAGGAACCTCCAGAGAAAAAAGGAAATCTATTCTACACAATATATTCAATTACCTTAAAAGAAATTCTAAATAGCTACAGATCTTAAAAAATCTTAAAAAAAAAAACGGTGTAAAACCACTTTGTAAAAAAACCAAATATACAGTTTTCAAAATTTTTCGAATTTTCCAAACCCGATCCCGGACCAAGGTTCAATTTGTTATCTCTTTGAATTTAGTTTTCATATTAATGAATCTTAAAACTTACGTTAGGTAAATTGCAAAGGTGAGCGTACAACATATCATTGTATTAATGAGCAAAGGATGAAGAAATAAAGGAACAATTTGCTGCCAAATATGTCTTAAAATTGTAATAATTTTTCCTCTTTTATTTTTTTCGTTGTAGGTTTTTAATTCCAACATTTTTGTCATTTTTTCTCTATCATCAGCATCTAGAACGATTGAATGTACCTAAAAAAAAATGTATTTCTTTAACAGTGAGAAAGAATATTAAATTAAAATTTTAAATATATCTATACTGAGAAATTCTTTGGAGAATCCCCTGAATTGATTGCATATATTTTTTGAAGAATCTTTAAAGCTTCATCGTGTTTTTCCATGGCTAAAAGATATTTAGGTGATTCTGGTAAATAGAAAATTATAATGGCCAAGAGAAGAGATGTAAGAGCGGAGATGAAAATGAAGAGCCTCCAGGATTTATAGACGATACCAAGAATTTGAAATTCAATAGGAAGAGTCATTATCAACCAGGCGAGTCCTGAGAAGGAAATAAACAAATAAAATCTGGGGTGCACTGCACAAAACTTACGCTTACCTTAGGTAATTGAAAGTTGTGAAGTTGTGTTCTGGGCTCACCAGATTTTTTAGGTTTTCATATATATTATTTAGTTTCAGATAGTACGGTATATTAGAATTCAAGAAATAAAATTTATTAATATAGAAAAATTGTCCCTGGGGCATAGCGCACTAGTAGAGTTTCTGCCTGAGCTGTAGGGGTCAGAGGTTCTCATCCAGTCTCTTGAGATAAAAATTTATTTCAATTAAATTGGCTATCAATCAAAATAACTACCGATACTGAAAAAGAGTAGTAAATTAAAATAACTCTAGTGTGACTACTGCCAGAAACTAATTATATGCCGACTCAAAAAATCTGGTATAATAACCACAGAACCTAACTTTCAATCACCGGAGGCAAGAGAGCGGAGCGAAAACTACTACAAATTTTTACATTTATTTTATTGTAAAAAGAGAAAATAATTTTTTATTAATAATCTGAATATTTATTTACCTCCCATGATGGCTATGCCAATATTCATAAACAACCCCATGAGAGTAAGAACGATTTCTCTGGGTTTTTTGGGATGGAATTCACCAAGATAAGCGAATATAACTGCAGCAGGACAGGAAATGCTGCAAACAAGACAAAGTTCTTTTATTTATTTTCCAGTGGTTGTCAACTAATTATTAGGGTCCGTCCGAAACAAGATTTTCACCCGAAACCATAACCGAAATCGAAACTTGGTTTTCCTATAAAAAATTCATATCATTTTACCTTTATTTTAGGGAGCCTAAATTTTTTCCGCACCTTTTCCACTTTTGCAAATCATTTGACTTTTTTTTTTCATGTGAGTCTCATCCCATCTTTTCAGACTCAAATTTCGGTTACTTTTTGGCTGAACCGAAACAGGCCGAAACCAGGATTTTAGGCCGAAACCGATTATTCGGTCGGTTCCTACTAATTATTAAAGAATATATTTTATTTAACTATTATATGGCTCTAGGGCAGTGGTTTCCAAACTTTATGTTACAACGCCTCCCTTAAAAATATTTAATCTTATGACACCTCCCCCCTCCATTTTATAAAATAATACAAAAACAAAAATTTTTAATGTTAAAAAATATAAATTTATATAAAAATATTTTTTTTATTTATTCTTATTTATATTAAAACTAGCAATCATTTGGAAAATTGGTCCTGCTGGCCAATATTCGCGCCCCCCCCCCCCTTAGACTAGTCCGCGCCTCACAGTTTGGAAAACGCTGGTATAAGGGTATTTTATGTCAGGTGGAATTTGTATCAAGAATGAAAGTTAGAAGAAAACGCAACCAGAAATTTTTTTTTTTAAATATATTTTAACAGCTGACGTTTCGGCCTTGGTCAAAGCCATCCTCGGATGACCACTAACAGCTCCGAGGATGGCTTTGAACAAATCCGAAACGTCAGCTGTTAAAATATATTTTTAAAGAAAAAATTCTGGATTCGTTTTCTTCTAACTTTTATTCCTGAAGAAAAATATTTTTCTCAAATCTTATTTTCACGCCCTAGGGGGTGCCTAACTTAAATATAAAATTTCAACCTCCTAGCTCAATTCCTTCATGCTTTAAATTGAACCCAAACAGACACACAGTCAGACCATGTCGCGAAAACCATTTTTTGGAGGGGACCTCAAAACGTGTATATCCATCAAAGTCTCGACATCGACTTTCTCTCTATATATTATATATCTGTATATTTATATTATTATATCTGTATATTAACTTAGACATATAGGTAAGAGAAAGTATCCGAATTGAGATTAGTTTTATATACAAAAAGATGCGGTAACTCACCCCAGTAAAATTCTAAGGACCAATCATATCTTACTTTTCTACCTAATGAAAAAAATCTCTACAAAATTCTGCAAGGAATTCGATGGGTTCCTAAGTTACCCAGTGTTATTATTATCTGTTTATGAGAGTTTTGAAATTCTCAAAAATTAATTCCGCCCCAGTAATAAGAAATTTTAGAATGACATTAAAATGTTTCTACCCCATTATGCTATTTGCTAAATATTGAATATAAATTTTAACTCAAACGGAATGCACTTATTTTTTAGTAAAAGTATTTAAAAAACATTAATATCTTTATGCATTATAGGGGATGGGGCATTAACCCCCTGGTTAATGTCTTCATACCTCCCCCTTTAAGGAAATGCGAGCCTTCACCGCGAAATTACTCTCAAAATAATTTAAATATAATACATTTATAAAAAATAATTATTTTTATTTTTATTTTATTTTAATTTTCAATCCTTAATCCACCCCTGAGTAAAAGTATATTAAGGAAATTTGATTAACAAAAATATAGGCCAAAGAGAAAGAAAATAATGACTTTTTTTTTTTATTGTTCAAGCCTTTAGCCCTTGGCCATCGGCACAAAATAATGACTTAAGAAAAGATAAAAAAAAAATGCCCTCAGGCTTGGTGTAGTTGGTAGCGTGCCTACCTTCTATACCGAACGTCGCGGGTTCGGACCCCAGGCAGTTCGAAAGATACCAAATGGCTTAAATTGAAATGCCTGGACCCCCAATATGTATATTATTAATTAATAACGGTAATCGTATAAAGTCTTATATGGCCTGAGTTGCCAAAAAGAATGTGTGAATGTGAATGTGTGTGTGAGTGTGAATGAGAAAAAAAGATGTTTAAAAAAAAAAGATAAAAAAAATTTTTTTCAATGACACCTACACTCCCCCGTCTCCCTTTCAACAGCATGTATTCACCCTCTACCCTTAGTGAAATACAATATATTTAATTTCATATTCAAAAAACGTATTTCGCAGTCAATTATTTGATTCTATCATTTTTTTTTTCAACGATAAAATGCATAATAATTACCTTTAATAAGACACTCAAGAGGGTGTGCTGGTTGCCGGGGTGGTCAGGGTGGATTACACTATATTAATTATTCACTTTGATTCACTTTAAACAACTAAAAAAAGAGATCAAGCTGATTGGCGCCTGCCAGCAGGCCGCGCGCTCGACTCGACTGAGCGAGAGATTCGTCTCTTTCTTTGTATAGGAATAAAAAATAGATGAACATAACAATTCCCTTTTTATTAAAAAGAAAAAAATACCTTTTACTCTAATCTAACTATATTTAGAACTGGAAAAGAATGTCAACAAGTGATTTGGAATATTCCAAGGCCTTTCTTAAATAATCAACCCTTCATCCCCCCTAATCCAAATAATAATCAACGCAATTTTTTGAATGTTTTCTATTTATTTGACTTCGATTTAGCTAAGAAAAATTAAAAAAACATTCTTTTCAATTTTTCAACCCCTTGTCCAATCCTAATAAATAAAATAATTAGCAATGCTATCGCCTTCGGCGAGCTTCGCGTCTAGTCAGAAAAAAATTAAAACCCTGAAAAACTTCCCTGGATCCGCCTTTGGGTTTTACACATAGTATAATTTTCTAGAATGAGTCTTACTTTAGGCCAGTGGTTCCAAACTTTATGTTACAACGCCTCCCTTAAAAATATTTAATCGTATGACGCCCCCTCCCCCCACACACACATTTAATAAAATAATACAAAAACAAAAATTTTTAATACTGAAAAATATAAATTTATATAAAAATTTTTTTTTATTTATTCATATTTATTATTTTAATTAAATACTCCGTCTCAGAATCTTCTAAATTATTTTATTATTTTATTAATAAAAATAGCAATCATTTGGAAAATTGATCTTGGTGGCCAATATTCGCGCCTCCCCTTAGACTAGTCCGCGCCTCCCTAGGGAGGAACGCCTCACAGTTTGGAAAACGCTGCTCTTAGGGCTTGACGTAGTATACCAAGGGTCAACGGTTCGGATCCCAAGCAGTCCAAGGGCGGATACAGGGGGGCCCAGGTAAAGGGGTAATTACCCCCCCCCCCCCCCGAGATTTGAAAAAACGGGAAAAATTTTAGAAACCGCGAACGGAGCATGAAAAATTTTTGGTTCCGCAAAGGAACATGAAAAATTTGGTTCCGCGAACGGCACATAAAAAAATTTTTGGTTCAGCGGGCGGAAAAAATTTTTGGTCTCTAAAAAAAAGATAAAATATTTTTCCGGCTGGGAAAAATTTTTGGTTCCGCGAACGGCATATGAAAAATTTTTTTGTTCCGCGGGTGAGAAAAATTTTGGGTCTCTAAAAAAAAGGTAAAAATTTTTGGTTCCGCGAAAAACAAAATTTTTCGTAGAAAAACTTTTGAGAACAGGCCCCCCCCCCCAGAAAAAAATTTCTATATACGCCTCTGGTGCTGTGCGACGAGTCACACCAGATTACCCCCCTTCCCGAGAAACACCTCTGGATCCGCCCTTGAAGCAGTCCGATGATTTTATTTAAACCATTTGGATATCAAATGAATGCCTGGACCCCAATAAATATATATTAATAAATTATGAGTATCGTTTAGGTCTTAAATGGCCAAAGTTGCCGAAAAGACCGTGTGTATGTATGTGTGAATGTGAGTGTGAATGGAAAAAAGTGTGTGTTTTTTTTATAAAAAACAAAAAAAAAAAAACTATTATATGCTTCCTTATCTTTCTTTCAGAGAAAAAATTTCTATATACGCCCCTTACCACAATACAAATTTATCTAGTTAAAATGGTCTCAATAGGCAAATTTTCACAATCAAAATGATATAATGTGAATATTTTTACTTACAAAAATCCTGTTAAAAAACGCGTTACAGCCAACATTTCGAAGCTAATAGAAAAGCTTCCGATAATTGCGCAGATGCAATCCAGTATGAATGCAATGACAAGAACCATTTTGCGACCATGAGTGTCGGCCAGGAATCCCCATAGAGGCGAGCCAATGATCATCCCTTAAAAAAAAGAATATGGTTATTAATATAAGAGCGCAGATAAAATTTATAGCCAAAATTGAGCCCCAAAAAACGAACAAATTGATATCTCTTCTCAAATAAAAATTATTTGCGAAATTTTAAAATCAAAGTTTTTTCTCCAAAATGGCGATTTCTCAAGAGAATGTAAATATATTAATAATTAAAATTAATATGACAAGTAGGCCTAATTAAAGATTTACCTGGAAAAGAAATGGAGGTAAGGAGGCCTTGTTCTGGGCTAGTAAAATGAAGATCACATCGGGCAGCCGGAAGCACCAACGAAATATTAAATAATTCAATTTCAACGGCGATAAAAGCCAATCCCGAAATTAATATGATGAAAAAATTGAATTTTCCAATGCCTGGAAATAAAATAAGCTTCTTTAAAATTTTATAAGTAGCCCTAGTTAGCCTAATTAGTTCAGGGCCTATTGATTTTAATTTTTTTTTTTAATTTTAGGTCTTTTACGGCACTAGAGACCATTTATTTATTTCAATTGATTGGTACTTAATTTAATTGAGATTATTAATATTAAGAATTATGAAGATATTCACATTTCAAAAATTAAAAAAAAAAATCATTACGTAACTTTTAATAACTAGTGTAGTTGAACCTAGAGTCCCTGTATATCAGAGTCTGGCCATACGAGCGACCGTTAGAAATGTCGGCCATCTTTCTTCCGACCGCTCCATTGAATACATGGCGAAAAAATGATTTTTTTTTGTTAATTAATTATATAATAATTTTATTCAAAAAAAAACTCATAGAAACAGAAGCTAATAGTTTAATGATTATTTACATACTAAAAAAAAGTAAGTAAAACCACTCAAAATAATTTATTTAATGAAAAAACATTTGAATTTGACATTTCCCAATCTGTCATTTTTCACTTTCTCATAGCTATATATCTAATATTTATTTCTAAAATAAAGTGAATAATCTCAAGAATATTATTTAAATGAAGGAATTATTTTTCCTTTACTTTTCCTTTTAAAATATGAGCTTTGACTTTATCACGGGCAAGGGCAAATACAAGGGGGGAAAGCGGGCAATTACCCTCCCCCCTCCCCCTCCCCCGAGATTCGAGAAAAAAAATTTTTTGATATTAAAATTTTATTTTTAATATAAAATTTTAAAAATTAATACTTACAAATTTGATTTGTAAATATATTCTGGTAAACAAAAAAGGAATGCACTTTTAAATTACCAAAAGTAAGAAAAAATTTTGTGCTGTGCGAACAGTTACACCAGATTACTCCCCCCCCCTAAGAAACTTCTCTGGACCCGCTCTTGATCATGGACATAAATATAGGGTGCCCAGAAGTTCTCTTTTTGATCTAAAAATATGTATCGGGTATCTTTTCTCAAATTTGGTATTTTGTTTAGAATCGGGCATTTAAAAGCCCCCCCCCCCCCTTTACGGCTGATATTGAAAACATGTTTTTTTTTTAATTCTATTATATAATATCTCTGAGTTCAAATTTTGTATAAATTATAATTTTTTAATAATAAAGAAAATTCTTAAGATTTCATTTTTTTGCAATGAGTTAATTACTAACGTTATTTATATTTGTTTTATTCTTTTTTAAATCGATTATTTTTTTAGAAAACTCAATTTTATAATTAGGAAAATAAATTGTAAGCTAAATACATATATAAATATACATAAACTCAAAATTAAAAGTGATTTTAAGATTCTAATCAGCTAAATATAACCCTAAACTTTGCATTCTCAATATAATAAAATTAATGGAGATTTTTAACATATGATGAGTAATATTTATAAATTGAAACCTCTAAAATAATGTTCTAAAAAGATTTCATGATACTTTGAACGGGTATCGTTATAAAAGTTAAATGAAATATTTTTTAATCCCATGCATTGAAAATTTGAATTGGCGCTAAAATCAGGAAGAAAGATGGCGCGACCAATAGAAAAAAAGTTCCCGTATGGGCCAGACTCCGATATACAGGGACTCTAGTTGAACCTAATTAAAAAAATCTTTGTGGCTGGTCGCAACAGATTTATTGTGTTGACATATATTTAGTTTCCGACAGTACGGTACATTGGAATTTCAAGATGTAAAATTGATAAGTATAAGGAAATATTTATACCATTTCTCCTATCTGTCCTATGATGTACAAGAGTAAAGTGGTATTCAGAGGATTCCAATGGCAAAATGAGAATATACATTTCAAAGAGCATCTAAAAATAAAGCCCGGATTCCTATGCAATTGGCATATTCTAATTGCTAACATGTATGTCCCGGAAAACCAATTTTCTATCCGAATCTTGCCCCCTTGGAACTAGAGTTCAAATTTTATATTGCATATTTTTGCATTTTTGTTGAATATTGCATAAAGTTGCATTTTTAAAACTTTTTGAATATTTTTAACACATTTCAGTTTTATTTTATTTTAATTTTTTTAATCTATTTTTTCAAAATTTGCTACAACGATTTTGATTTAAATTCATAAATCAATTTTTTTTTAGATGCTTTTTAAAAAGTATATTCTCATTTTACCCTCCAAATTGTTTGAAGCACACTTTAAGCCTGGTATCCACTACGAAAGGACGAACATTGGCGCGCTTCCGGCCGCGTGAAATGGATACCATTTTGGAACACGCGACAATGTGTTCGTTCGAACGCTCGAACGTGGAGCGGGCCGGGCCGTTCCATCTGGTGTCGGTTTTTAACCGCGCATCAAAGGTGCCAGTTGAGACGGACGAAAGTACTATTTTGTATGTTTGTGCGTTCCAAGCGATGGATAACCAAAGTTGCAGTAAATTAATACAACTATATGGTGTACAAAAGAACTGCTGTGGAATAGCAAAAGTTCTTCCTATCACAATAAATAACTCAGATGATGCTTGGAGAGAAATAAGTTGTGAAATGGGAGTTCCTGTGTCAGAATTGAAGAAAAATGACTGTGCTCTTGTGATATGTATACTCTTTCATCCACCAACGCGCTGTTCGTTTCTGTTTTTTTTTTTTGTATATAATACTGTGAATAACTATAAACACTGCTGCTTTTCGTACACGACTGACCTGCATGTTGAACCATCAAACACTGGAACAGCTGGCATGCGCGCCTGGCGCGCTTAGTGGATACAGTTCAAATATTTGGAACGAGTTCCGCGGAACGCGCTCTCGGCCCGGTCATTCATGGCACGCGCGTCAGGAGCGCGTAGTGGATACACGGCTTCACTCTTGGACTTTTTTTTTTTTTTAAACATTCACACACATTCACACACTCATTCACACAGTCTTTTTGGCAACTTAGGCCATTTAAGACTTTAAACGATATCCGTTATTGATTATTATACATATTGGGGTTCAGACATTTCTATTTAAGCCATTTGGTATCCAAATGCCTTAAATAAAATTATCGGACTGCCTGGGGTCCGAACCCGCGACGTTCGGTATAGAAGGTAGACACGCTACCAACTACTCCAAGCCCCGTGGGCTCTCTTGTACTTCATAGAAATGGAGAAATGGTTGCCATGTTAACAAAATATATTGAAAACGTCGCCGGTTCGGACCCAGGCAGTCCGATGAATTTATTTAAGCCATTTGGATACCAGATGGCTTAAATAGAAATGCCTGAACCCACAATAGATAATATATATTACAACGGTTATCGTCAAAGTCTTAAATGGCCTAAGTTGCCGAAAAGACTGTATGAATGTGTGTGTGAGTGTGAGTGTGAATGAGAAAAAAGTGTGAATGTTTAAAAAAAAAAAATATATATATATATATATATATATATATATATATATATATTGATATAGTCTATATATTGATTTCTGTTTATTTTTTTTTATTTTTTTTTATTTAGGGTAGGGCTACTCGGCCATCTCCCACAATACAATAAATACATATAAAATTATAAAATATCAGATTTCTGTTTATAAATTTTACATCTTGAATTCACTTTCGATTACCGAAGGTAAAAGGTGCGATCAGTCACACTAAATTTTTTTACATTAAATTTAGTTTTTATTGAGAGACCAATTTCTATTTCCTTCCAAAAATAAAACAGGAATAGTTTTTTTTTATTTTTTTTTATTTTATTCAAGTTCTTTTTCGGCATCGGAGGCCATTTAACCCCGTCTCTATTTATTTCAATTTATTGGTAGCCAATTAAATTGAAATAGATTTGCAAACCCGCGACCCAGTGGCGTAGTGAGCTTAACGCGCGCCCGGGGCACAATACCTTTTAAGCGCCCCCCCCCCCCCCATTCGAAAACCATATAATATTATATGTAGAATATACAAAATTATTATGGGGGCGGTATAACTCGCCGAAAATTTTCTCGCCCAAAGCAAAATCTCGCCTAAAACAAACTCGCCGAAAATCCGGAAAGTTCCAAAATAAAATATTTTTAAAAATCTGGTGTGACTGTCCCACCAGATTTTTTGTGTCGACATACGTATATATAGTTTCCGCCGATATATTAGAAGATGAAATGAAATTTATAAGCAGGGCTCGGGCCCTCGGGCTTGGTCTAGTGGCTAGAGTGCTGGCCTTCTAAACCAAGGGTCAGGGGTTAGGACCCCTGGCAGTCCGATGATTTTATCTAAGCCATTTGGATACCAAATGGCTTAAATAAGAATGCCTGGACCCCAAATATATATATTATTAATTAATATAACCGTTATCGTCAAAGTCTTATATGGCCTAAGTTGCCGAAACGACTGTGTTGCATGTGTGTGTGAGTGTGAGTAGGAATGAGAAAAAAGTGTGAGTGTTTTTTTTTTATTAAAAAAAAAGTACTAATAAAACCTCAAATTATGCATTTAAAAAGGCCGAAATATAAATAAATAAATAAATAAATCTATTACGACCCGCTTCAAAAATCAAAAATATTCTGTGTGTGTATGTGTTCAATTTTAAGCATGAAGGAATTGAGCTAGGAAGATGAAATTTTATATTTAAGTTAGGCGCCGCCCTAGGGCGTAAAATAAGCTTTTAATTAAAATCGGCCAAAGAATTTCGATGTACTTTTTCAGTTTTTTTCGATTTTCTCAAAATTCGTTCCAAAGATTTTGATTAAAATTCAAAAATCAATTATTTTTTAGATGTTCCTTAAAATGTATATTCTCATTTTGCTTTTGAAATCTTATGAAGACCACTTAACCCTTTTAGTTCATAAGAAAGATTGAAGCCAGGAATATAAATAGATATTTTCCCATATTTATAAATTTCAAAACATCGTCTAATACAGTGGTTTCCAAACTTTATGTTACCACGCCTCCCTTAAAAATAATTAATCTTATGACGCCCCCCCCCCCCATTTTTAAAATATTTTATTTATTCATATTTATATTAAAACTAGCAATCATTTGGAAATTGGGAAATTTGGTTCTGGGGGCCAATATTCGCGCCTCTCCTTAGACTAGACCGCGTCTCCCTAGGGAGGTGAGCCTCACAGTTTGGAAAAAGCTGGTATAAGGGTATTTTATGGCTGGTGGAATTTGTATTAGGATTGCAAGTTAGAAGAAAACGCAACCAGAATTTTTTCTTTAAAAATAGTATATTTTAACAGCTTACTTTTCGGCCTTGGTAAAAGCCATCCTCGCATGACCACTAACAGCTCAGAGGATGGCTTTGACCAAAGCCGAAATGTCAGCTGTTAAAATATATTTTTAAAGAAAACATTCCGGTTGCGTTTTCTTCTAACTTTCATTCCTGAAGAAAAATATTTTTCTCAAATCTTATTTTCACCCCCTAGGGGGGTGTTTAATTTAAATATAAAATTTCAACCTCCTAGTTCAATTCCTTCATGCTTTAAATTGAACCCAAACAGACACACAGACAGACCATGTCGGAAAAACCATTTTTTTGGATTCAGGGGACCTCAAAACGTGTATATCCATCAAAATCTCGACATCGAATTTTTGACATGAATCCAATACTTTCTCTCTATATATATGTATATTAACTTATACATATGGGTAAGAGAAAGTAAAAATTCAAATCCGAATTGAGATTAGTTCTATATACAAAAAGATGCGGTAACTCACCCCAGGAAAATTCTAAGTGGACTAATCATATCTTACTTTTCTACCTAATGAAAAAAATCCCTACAAAATTCTGCAAGGGATTCGATGGGTTCCTAAGTTACCCAGTGTTATTATTATCTGTTTATGAGAGTTTCGAAATCTTCAAAAATTAATTCCGCCCCAGTAATACGAAATTTTAGAATGACATTAAAATGTTTCTATCCTACTATACTATTTGCTAAATATTGAATATAATTTAATTTTTTTTTTTAACTCAAACGGAATGCACTTATTTTTTAGTAAAAGTATTAAAAAACATTAATATCTTTGTGCATTATAGGGGATGGGGCATTAACCCCCCTGGTTAATGCCTTCATAGCCCCCCCCCCCCTTAAGGAAATGCGAGCCTTCACCGCGAAATAATTTGAATACATTTATAAATAATTATTTTAATTTTAATTTGAAATTATTTTATTTTAATTTTCAATCCTTAATCCACCCACCCCTGTGTAAAAGTATAATAAGGAAATTTGATTTACAAAAATATAGAATATGTGTGTGAGTGTTGAGTGTGAATGAGAAAAAAGTGTATTTAAAAAAAATAAAAAACTAATTTTGGTTTCAATGACACCTACACTCCCCCTCCCCCTTTCAACAGCTTATATTCTCCCTCTACCCTTAGTGAAATACAAAATATTTAATTTCATATTCAAAAGAATCGTTTTTCGCAGTCAAATTATTTGTTTCTATCATTTTTTTTTTCATCGATAAAATGTATAATAATTACCTTTAATAAGACACTCAAGAGGGTGTGCTGGTTGACGGTGAGGTCAGGGTGGGTTACACTATATCAATTATTCACTTTGATTCACTTTAAACACAAAAAAGATAGCAGCGCCTGCCAGCAGGCCACGCTCTCGACTGAACGAGATAAACTTGTCTCTTCTCTCTTATTATAGGAATAAATAGATGAAAATAACAATTCCCTTTTTATTAAAAGTAAAAAAATACCTTTTGCTCTAATCTAACTATATTTAGAGCTGTAAAAGAATGTCAACAAGTGATTTGGAATATTCCAAGGCCTTTCTTAAATAATCAACCCTTCATCTCATCCCTTAATATTATAAAATAATAATGAACGCTATTTTTTGAATGTTTAATATTTATTTGGCTTCGATTTAGCTAAAAAAAAATTTAAAAAACATTTTTTTCAATTTTTCAACCCCTAATCAAATTTTTTTTTTTTTTTTAACAACTCTCACATTAACACACACATTCACACAGTCTTTTCGGCAACTTAGGCCTTATAAGACTTTTTACGATAACCGTTATTAATAATATATATATTATTAATATTGTTTTTTTTATATTATTTTGATATATCGTCGCCTGCAACACGTAGTGGCGTATCTCAATTTCTATCATTTTTCAGGAGAGCTTTTTATAGTTCGTGTTGTTATATTAAATGTATAGATACGCAAAACCAAAAATCCTAAATAATACGAAAAAACATGGAAATACAGATTCGTCACTTTGTGATAATGTAAAGAACGCCAGGACACGCCCATGCCCGTGTATCTCAATTTTTAATTTTTTTGAGATACGTCACTAAGTGATGCAAGCGACGATATGTATATTTTGTAAAAATTTTAGCCCAATGGCAGTTGGCTAGACGGGCAGATGAAAAAAAAAAGATTATTTATATGTTGGGGTCCAGGCATTCTTATTTAAGCCATTTGAAATCCAATCGTAATAAATAAAATAATTAACAATGTTATCGCCTTCGGAGAGCTTGAAACATCCCTGAATCCGCCTTTGGGTTTTACACATAGGATAATTTTCTAGAATGAGTCTTACTTTAGGCCAGTGGTTTCCAAACTTTGTTACAACGCCTCCTTTAAAAATATTTAATCGTATGACGCCCCCTACCCGACACATTTAATAAAATAATACAAAAACAAAAATTTTTAATACTAAAAAATATAAATTTATATAAAAATATTTTTTTTATTTATTCATATTTTTTAATTAAGGAAAACCTCCATCCCAGAATCTTCTAAATTTAATTATTTTATTTATAAAACTAGCAATCATTTGGAAAATTGATCTTGGTGGCCAATATTCGCGCCTCCCCTTAGACTAGCCCGCGCCTCCCTGGGGAGGCGCGCCTCACAGTTTGGAAAACTCTGGTCTAATATATCGACGCTTTATATACGTATGACGACACAAAAAATCTGGTGTGACAAGTACAGAACAGTACCTTTGGTAAGAGAAAGTTTTCTGCTGTGCGACAGTCACACCAGATTTTTAAAAATATTTTATTTTGGAACTTTTCGGGTTTTCGGCCATTTTTTTTCGGCGATTTTTTTTTTCGTCGAGATTTTGCTTTCGGCTAGAAAATTTTAGGTGCGCTTTTTTTCGGCGAGTTTTTTCGCCGACTTTTTTTCGGCGAGAATTATTATATTACACTGGCACTACATTTAAAATATATTTTCCAGAAATCAATTATAATAAAAATAAAAATTATCCAGCAATTTTTTTTTGTTTTGCGGACCATTTGGCGCCCCTTTGTGAGCGGCGCCCGGGGCATCATGACCCACGCCTTGATCATGACCCCCCTTGCCCCCCCCCTCGCTACGCCACTGCCGCGACCCTTGCTACAACCTGACCCCTACACCAAGGCCCAAAGGCAAACACGATTAGTTTTACATGAGTAGAAATCATGATCTACCTTTAATTGGAAGCCATTTATTTACTTGATATTTTTGTCATATATATAAAAATCCAGGCTTATAAATTAATAAAAGAAAAATTAATTTATTTTTGTTAAATAAACCTTATTTTGCCAAATCGGTCCAAACAGGGGAGGGGAAATACTCCTCTCGTCCCTCTCTAGCTACGCACCTGGGTCTAATATTTTTGACAAAGAAAACGTAGTTATATGACACATATTGTGTTTTTCATATCAAAATTAAGATAATAGTTTTTTATATATAAAAATATATAATAAACAACATGAAAGAATACAGTACATGCGTAAAAAAGTAAAACTAGTCATATATTTTCTAGATGAAACCATTTTAGGTAAATTTTTCTGGATTGTGTTTATTGGTTTTTTTTTAGTACATGTTCGCCCAAAGCATTAAAAAAAGTTTGAATTCAACTTTTCAATTAAATAAAAAAACAACTTCAAAATCTATATATCGATACAATGGAAAATGGGGGGAGCTGAAAAGTATTCCGAATTTAATGAAATTTTTACAAGTTATCTGGGGGTACTCAAGGACATGGGCGTAGCCAGGAGGAGGCAGGGGGGCCGTTCCCCCCCCTGGCTGGTCCTAAAAATTAAAAAAAAAAACAAGCAAATATATATTTTTCCCATTGGGAATTTTTTTTTTAACACCCCAATCCACTACATTAATTTAATTTTTTTTTATTTAAATAAATAATAATCTATGTATATATTAATTGTAAACCCCCCTCTCGCCCGAACGAGGGGTTGCCCCCCCCCCCTAACAAGAAGTCTGGCTACGCCCATGCTCAAGGATGTCTATCCTAAGATTTCGTTCTAGCGTGCCTACCTCCTATACCAAACGTTGCGGGTTTGGACCCAGGCAGTCCGATGATTTTATTGTATTTAAGCCATTTGGATACCAGCTGGCTTAAATAGAAATGCCTGAACCCCCAATATATAGGGGAGAGCGGGGCAAGACGGGGTTGAGGGCAAGATGGTGTTTTTCATATAACTCACTTAATAGATTTCGCAGTCAAGCGGCAAGACATAGAAATACTTGCTACTGCTCTAGAAGTCTGTGTCAGAGACGGCGGCTATTTCAGGCAAAACATTTAATGGTGGGCGGCAGTAGCGTAGCCAGGATTTCTGCTTGGGGGGGGGGGGGCCAAAAGTTTTATGAACCCCCCCCTTCTCCAAGAAACTTAAAGTGGAGAAATTTTTTTTAGATAAAATAATAATTATAAATAAAAAACAAATAGAAAAAAAAAAATTTTTTTCTTGAAATAAAAAATAATTTTAATATAAAATTCGTAAATAATAGAGATTTTTTCAATTATTTATAAGTTTTTTGTTAGATTTTAGGATTTATGAGAGTTTTTTTTTTTTTTAAAAAAACATTAACACTTTTTTCTCATTCACACTCACACTCACACACACATTCATACAGTCTTTTCGGCAACTGAGGCCATATAAGACTTTTTACGATATCCGTTATTAATAAATATACATATATGGGGTCCAGGCATTCTTATTTAAGCCATTTGGTATCCAATTGGCTTAAATAAAATCATCGGACTGCCTGGGGTCCGAACCCGCGACGTTTGGTATATGAGGTTAGCACGCTAACCTCTACGCCATGCCCCGAGGGCATTTATGAGAGTTAATAAAAAAATTATTAAAAAAAAAAATCATTAGGGAAAACAATAAGTATTTTTTTGTTTTGGAGAAGGATTTGGGGGCGCCCGGCCCCCCTGCCCCCCTGAATACGCCACTGGTGGGCGGTGAAAATACGTTATAGACATATACTGATCTTATTTCGATAAATTGGAATCTTTTGAGCAGGTAAGATAAATAATGTTTTCTGATTTATTAAGTTGTTAATTTTAATTAAGTATGTTTCTAGGAACAGTTTCATGCATGAAATCAGTTGATTGAAAATATCCTTAAATTTTTTTCGGACAACTAACCAAAAAATTGTCCCTTGGGGCAAGACGGGGTCTAAAGTTGTAGGGCAAGATGGGGTACCCCATCTTGCCCTACATTCCTATTACCCTATTAGCAGCGGCGTAACTAGCCTTTGAGGGCGGAGGGGGCGAAGCTCAACAGGGGCGCCGTTTTTCGTTCGACCTTTTTTTTTTTTAGTATTCGAATCTCGTTCGGGCTTTTTTTTGTAATGTTTCTCCGGATTTATGATATAAAACGAATTTATTATGAAATTTCAAAAAAAAGCCTTAAATTTTGGGAAAAAGCAGATGCGCGAGGGGCGCCACAAGCTTGATGCTCCTGGGGCGGGGGCGAGCACCCCTTTCGCCCCCACCTAGTTACGCTACTGCTTATTACATAATGATAGTAGTCATGTCCCAGAAATGGGCCCACTGTTCCTGCGCTGGGGAAGAAGATGAGGATGCCGAGGTCCATCATGTTTGCTAGTTTTGCAAGCAAAACGAAATGAAATAAACAATCCTAGGCTGTAAAACGGAAATTTTTTTGTTTACAATAAATAATGTCATTTTTTCATCAGTGTTTACAATTATTTATTGCAAGCCCCATCTTACCCTACCAAGTGCCCCATCTTACCCCATACGTAGGGCAACGTGGGGTACTTTGAGGAACCTTACAAAAAAATTAAAAAAAAATATAAAATACATATATTTATTTTCATTAATTTTTTTATTAACAGCAGGATAGTGGACAATTAGGTTGCAATTGCAGATATTTTTCTAAAACATTTTCCACGCTTGAAAAAAAAATTTTAAAGGGTTAAGGGCCCCGTCTTGCCCCGCTCTCCCCTATAAATTATATTACTTACAACGGTTATCGTCTAAAGTCTTAAATGGCCTGAGTTGCCGAAAAGACTGTGTGAATGTGTGTGTGAATGAGAAAAAAGTGTGAATGTTTAAAAAAAAAAAAGTTTTCGTTCATGAGGATTCTGTGCTAACTTGGGGCGGAGGGGGGAGGGGGAATCTCAAAATTGTTGGATTTTGTCAGTTTTTCTCTTCTATTTCGTAAACTAAGCATATTTTGTGCACCGAAAAATCTGGTGTGACAAGCACAGAACACAACTTTGGCTAAATACCGAAGGTAAGCGAAAGTTATATGTTGTGCGACCAGTCACACCAGATTTTTTTTAAGGGTGGCATATTTTATGTTTGTCTGCCACGCCAAAACCCGGCCTGTCAATAACTAAAAATATGAGATATTCAACATTATCTTATGTCAAACATGCTAAAGAAATTTACAATTTTAGATAATTTTAAAATAAAACATGAATTGAAAATAATTGAAGTCTTGCCTGTTAGTGAAATTGCTGTTTCAAATTCCACCCGAGTCTTTGTTATCTTGGGTTTTGGGTATCTCATTTTCTATTAAACTTCGTTTTCAAATCGGGTACAATAAACTTTGTTTCTCTGAGGTAATTAAATTTAATGAAAAAACTATCTAATGCTTTTCAATTTCTAATTGAAAATGACTAGAAAATGTTATAAATATTTTTCTAACTTTAAATAAACAAAACAGATTAGGTGGCTATTAAATTTTAACGTAAGCAGCCTAGAGTGGGAGGCGAGGGGTATTGCAATCGCAAAAAGATCCCAAAAAAGCTAGCTAAACTCGCGCTTTGATAACTATGCGCCGCACTCGGGCTTGGTGTAGTTGGTGGCTGCCTTGTATATCAAGGGTCGAGGGTTCGGATCCCAGGCAGTCCGAAGATTTTATTTAAGCCATTTGGATACCAAATGGAATGAAAGAATGCCTGGACCTCCAATAGATATATTTACAAATAACGAGTATCGTTAGTCTTAAATGGCCTAAGTTGCCGAAAAAGACTATGTGTATGCGTGTGTGAATGTGAATGGCAAAAAAGTGTGAGTGTAAAAAAAAAAACTATGCGCCATGAGAAAAACCAACTATGGAAACTATATGAATTGAATAGAGGAACGGCCGGCCGGACATGAAAAAGATCATTGCTGCGTCTCTTAAATACGTCATTTGTTGCAAGCATTTTCCATTTCGGGATCTTCCAAACATTCAGAAAGGATTTACTCCAGCCTTTACTTTAGAAGAGAGAGAAGATTCAAAAAGTGAAAAACTTAAACTCCCTTACACTCACAGCGTCAGTTCGCGGAGATGTTTTTCGAGCCACATGAACTGTTTTCACAGTTCCTTTGTCTTTATATTTTATTATCCATTGAAGAAAATATGGATTTATTAATGGAATATTTTGTGGTAATATCTTTTTGGGATATTCCACTGAAAAATACATCAATAATTTTGATTTTCAAATAATCGCAACATTTTGTGCGAGTCATGTCGATTGCTGTCGACTACTGTACTTTCTATCACTGTATTAACAGTTTAATTTCTTCGATACCCCGCAGATGCCAGGGTGTCATCAACAACAATGGATTTACTACAAAATATTAAGAAATTAATTAATAGGTAACAATAAGAAATTTTTTTCCTTTTATGCATTAAATCACTTAAGTTGCTTTAATTTTGCCACTCCATTTTTTCTCTTATTTTTTTTTTGTTATTGTTGAATTGTTGATTTTTGTTTCTAATTTTTAAAATAAATAAAAATATACCATGTATAGCACGTCATTTTACAGAGATTCTTTAGAAAATTCAGAGACCCCTAAATCATTATAATCCACTATAAATCAACGGAGTAATAATCCCTTAAAAGATGAAAATTCCGTCTCAGTCAGTTGTCAGGCACTGTACCCTGTATATGGTTCCATTTGAAAAAATAAAGTTATCCGCAATAAAAAATATCAAAGTTCTATCAATAATTACTGGCGTTGCAACAAGCGTATCATTTCGACAGACTACTTTTAAGTTCCCCCCGGGGGCAGGGGGGTTGGAAAAAAAGTTCCACCATTCATGGTTAACAATGGAACACAACCAGGGCTTTCTATGTTTTATGGTTTGGGAGTAACTAAACAACTTGTTTTTCACAAAATGTCGGCTTACTTTAAGTAATAAAAGCCCACTAAAATTGACCGGGCAATCCAAATATGCAATAATATACAGGGCGTTCCATTGAAAAAAACATAACTTCGTATCGTTACACCCTGTATACGATTAGCGATCAGTGAGAAAATATTTTAAAATTGCAGCCTTAAAAGCCCTACACTTTACTGCAGGGCCAAACTTTAAATAAAAAAGTGCAATGATACAGCCACAATTAACCAATCCCGTACTAATGGGCCACCCGGTATATATTCAGTAAACTCCTAAATGGACTCGGGCAGCCGGGAGGACAAATTAAAAAAAAGTCTCTCTCTAAATTAATTAAGGAGTCAAAAAAAAAAAAAATCCAAGACATAGGCAGCCAAAATTATTTCTTTTATTATTACCGTTCCGGGCTGCCTATGTCTTGGATTTTTTTTTTTTTGACTCCTTAATAATACTTCCAGCCACAAAGACATACCTCATAAATTAATTAAGTCAGAATGGATAATGGCTTTCGAAGGATTTGAGGTCAAATTAGCCAGGAGGCCAATCCAGGTTTCAATAGACAAAAAAATTTCGAGGAAGCCCCGATTTTTTATATATTATCTTCGTTTATTCAAGAGGAGAAAGAAATATCAGGTTTATTGAATATTCCATGATAATAATTTGAAGTAATATTACTTGAAATATTAATAGTAAATAAAAATAAAAAGCGTTTTTAAAATATCATTTAATTTCAAGATTTTTTTCCTTTTGTGTTTTTGGAATAAATGCTGAAACAATTACTGAACCTAAAAATTAAAAAAAAAAATTAAAATAAAACAATTATTTCGATATCCTAATTTTTAAGATATAGGTCTAGTGAAAATACTAACCAAAGCTGATTGCACCAAAGACGTAAAAAATCCAGTTACAATGATAGTCAATAATAAAACCAATGAAAATACTAGCCACTAAACTTCCAATTCTAGCCCACATCATCGCCAAACAGGTGGCCATTCCTCTGAAAAAGAGAACATAAACATAAATACGAGTGCAAATAATATTGCAAATACTGTAATTGATTTTTTACCGATTATTTAAAAAAATATAATAATAATAAATATAAAATAATTTTAAATTTTTTTAGTTAGAGAGAACAACAAAAAAAGTAAGCCTACCCGGTACCCCATCAGTTTAGTTTAATATAATGTGTTGTTGTGGGTTGCCTGCCTCCAGGAGTTGTGTTTAAAAAGAAGATGAGATGTCTTTTTAAGTTCTTTATTGGTTTCAAGCTTGATGATCCTCCGACACTAACGAGAGCGAGAATTCTCTCCAGGTAATGGGCGATGGCCTTTTTATAACATTTTTCAAGACCATAATCCCCTATACCCGTGATACATCAGATGCTAAGTTTGCACTTTTCAGCGGGGAATCTTTGTATGTGTTTTGTGATCAAATTTTGTTTTTCGAATTTCAAATTTTGTATCTCTCTCTCTCTCTCTATTCCTTTTTGAACACAAGAGTGTGTTCATCTGAAAGGATATCAAGTTTCAGACCTCTAACTAATCGAAAAGTCTTGAAAATTGACTTGAAAATGATGAAAGTGAAGTTAAATAAAAAATTTAGCTACCTGAGCTGAGTGGGAAACAAATCAACGACAACGCTTGTAATAACAGGCACATTCCAAATTGCACAAATTCCAGAGAATGACAGTGGTAAGTATAATGATTGCATTTGAAGAGGCTGCGAGCAGGTATCCAAGACTCGATAGGCAAACAAGAAAAAGACCAAACACTGGAAAAAAAAAACATAAATAGAGAATAAAGTTCGAAATCTACAACTCCCCGAACAATAGATATATTGTTTTTGTAACAATATATATGTGTAATAACAGTTTTTTTCGCATGAGACGGGATCGGATAAAGTGGAACCCTTGACCTTTGGTCACAGAAGCTAATGCTCTAGCCCTGAACCACAGGTCAAAGGTATAAGAATTTTTCATTAATTAACTTTTATTTATCTCTCTATTGTTATTAAAAAGATTGAATAAATTTTTAAATTAATAAGCCGCTCTATGCAACTTCTTAATGATTTACGTTGCTATAATAATATAATTAATTAGAGATCGCCAGGCTAATTATTAGTATTAATAATTTGTTCTTTCTTATTTCATAATTAGAAGGCTTTATTTTCATTAATCTGTATTTAATTATTTATTATTACTTATTATTATTTTATATTTACCAGAGTTTTTTTGTTCCTAAGATAATAAACTATTAAAAGAGTAATAATTGCTCCAGATCCGGCTCCCAGGCCCAAGAATTTGAAACATTTTTTTTAAATACGCTGATATCTAATAAAGTCGAGCAATCTGAGGTTTCATTTTGAGTTGCAAGGATGTCCATTCTTCATAAACACTTGCTTCAATTCCGGCTTCAGACATACGTTGGAAAATCTCAGGAATCCATAAAACTATTCCATTTTCTCTATAATAGAAAAAAATTTTAATTTTTATTTTATCCTACCTTATATGTTATATGCATATTTAAGTATACAAGTAATGCCTTCATTTCTAAAATTGATGTTGTAGGGCTTGAAGTTGGAAATTAATGTTTTGAGGCCCTCCGAGTTCAAAAAAGTGGGTCCTACAAAATGTTCTGTCCATGAACAAAAATATCTCAAGAAAGAAAAGATCTAGGAGGTTGAAATTTGATATTTAATG
>JAKCPI010008406.1:0-20479 GCA_023213315.1 Euborellia annulipes
TGGGTGATTCTTTTACAAACCGAACACTTTCTGACCGACATGTTTTTGATTTGACTGAAAATTTTTTTACGGGTTCTATATCGAAAAAAAAGATAGCCATCCGCGAGGATTTTCTTTTTCATAAATATTTTGGGAAGGAGAGGAAAAAAATGTGAAAATTGATGATTTTCTGCTTAAACGCTCACTTTTAAAAAATTCATATCTCTGGTTCTATTTAAGCTAGAAAAAAACTTTTTTTACCATTTTAAAGCTAAAAGAGTGAACTTTAAGAAAAAAATTGTTCCACCAAATTTATTAAAGGTTTCACATTGTTATCAACAATTGAAATCTTTAAATCGATTTTTAAATAATGGGGCCCCAAATGTATTACTTTTTTATTATAACCATCGCAATTTCTACGTAAATTCTATACCGATAACGGTTTTTTAATCGATGGAGAATCAATTAGTACTATTGAAAAACTCCCCGCCAAGTACTCTCATGCGGTAAAATGACGTCATATCAAAAAAAAGAAAAGAAATTTCGGGGGTATTGAACCACTTTTTCTAAAACAATATTTAGATTTAAATGAAGCTTTTATCGTCGTAGTTATGTGTTGGGTAATAAAGTAGGGCTATTTTTCGATTTTTTTGCCTAAAAATGAGGTTTTTCGAGAAAAAACTACTTTTCGAGTTATTACTGATTTTTTTATTCGTTTTCTATTAGAGATTGCTTCCTGAACAAATCGACATCCATTCAATTGCCCACCTGATTAGTTCAAGTAAACTTACTAAATTAGAATTTACCGCAGCGCGGTAAAATAAAATGATAGGAAAAAATAAATGGTGAAGGCTTTGCTGAAAACTCATCCTTCTAACTGTATACCTCATCATAATTATACCTCTTAAGACAGAGGAGTACTCAGCCGATAAACTTTTTGCGCTAGGACATGCACGAAAAAGTTTATCGGCTTGAATAACTCCTCTGTCTTAAGAGGTATAATTATGATGAATATACGGTTAGAAAGATTGGAGTTTTCAGCAAAAGATTTCACCATTTATTTTTTTCCTATCATTTTATTTACCGCGCTGCGGTAAATTCTAATTTGAAAGTTTAAACCCCTGTAGATTCTGAACGGCTAATCAGATCAGACTAAATGAGATGTCGATTTGTGCAGGAAGAAAAACTCTAATAGAATGAATAAAAAAATCCCGAGTAATTAACTCGAAAATTAGTTTTTTTCTCGAAAAACCTCATTTTTTAGGCAAAAAAATGGAAAAATAGCCCTACTTGTGCAACGCATAGCTACTTGACCATAAAAGCTCCATTAAATTCTAAATATTGTTTTAGAAAGAGTGGTTCAATACCCCCCGAAATTTCTTTTCTTTTTTTGCATGACGTCATTTTTACCGCATGAGAGTACTGGAGGGAGTTTTTTTCAATAGTACTAATTGATTCTCCATCGATTAAAAAACCGTTATCGCTATAGAATTTTACGTAGAATGCGATGGTTATAATAAAAAGTAATACATTTGGGGCCCCATTGTTAAAAATCGATTTAAAGATTTCACTTGTTGATAACAATGTGAAACCTTTAATAAATTTCTGGTGGAACAATTTTTTTTCTTAAAGTTCACTCCTTTTAGCTTTAAAATGGTAAAAAAGTTTTTTTCTAGCTTAAAGAACCAGAGATATGAATTTTTAAAAGTGAGCGTTTAAGCAGAAAATCATCAATTTTCGCATTTTCGACCCTCTCTATTTCCCAAAATATTTAAGAAAAAGAAAAACCTCGGGTGATGGCTATCTTTTTTTTCGATATAGAACCCGTAAAAAAAATTTTCAGTCAAATCAAAAACATGTCGGTCAGAAAGTGTTCGGTTTGTAAAAAGAATCACCCATATATATATATATATATATATATATATATATATATAAATGATATGTTAGTATGAAAAATAATTAAACTTGTTTTTCTCCTATATTCATGTTTGCAAAACTTCTAATAAATGGCGTCTAGTGAGATTTTCTACGGTTGAATCAAGCAGCATTTTGGTTGTATCGGAATATGAATAAATCAGATAGCCGATAAAGAAATAAAATAAGTATGTAAACAAGATATGAATTACATAAAGACTGAAAAAACAATAAAATGATTACTTTAAAACATAAAATGGGATTGGATAGTAATAATAAAATAATTTAAGAAAAAACTATTTACTTACACCTATGGAAATTTAACTTACATTTTCAAATTTCTTCGACATCGAGGTATACTCGCAGGATCCTCTTTCATGCAAAAATGTCGACCACCCAAAAGAGCGTTGACCATGTATTCTCTTACTTCAATCATGTCACAATCCATATTAAAAGTCTTTCTATCTTCTGGGTTTAAATGAAAACGAAGAGCGGCAAATTTATCGACTTTAAAAATTCCATCTTCGAATAGTAAAATATTGTAATAAATTTAATCCTTCGAGTATTTTCCATTGTAAACGTACCATGCTGAGGAAAATGAATATTAAATACACTGATTAAATAAATTTACCTTCGACTTGTTCTATGGTATCTCCCTACCAAAGGACTTCTTAATTTTTGACGTGACAACGTCTTACAAATCATGTGTCTATAGAGGCAGGTTGGTGACAACGAAAAAGTTTATCGGCTTGAATAACTCTTCTGTCTTAAGAGATATAATTATGGGAAATATACGGTTAGAAAGAATGAGTTTTCAGCTAAAGATTTCACCATTTATTTATCATTTTATTTTACCGTGCTGCGGTAAATTCTATTTTGAAAGTTTAAACCCCTGTAGATTCCGAACGGCTGAAAAAATTCAATTATTGAAATATCTGCTTGTTCGTCTTGTGAGAACAGTTTTCTTTCGTGTGTAGCGGCTGTTTTCGCTTGAATTAAGCCTGGGATAAAATTTATGACTATGAAATATTTTCAGGTGAGAATTTCTTTATAATCAAATCCAGGAAATGATATCTAGACAAACAAATTATTTTTATTTTAGATAAATTTTATTTCTCTTGAATTATTTATTGGATATTAGAATATTAAGAAAGTAAAGATCAATTTATTTTACTAATGAATAATCCGGTTTAGGTAAAATCTCTCTAACCAGTTATTATTTTTTTCTTTTAGCAATGATTTTATAAATTATTACAATAAAAAATATCCAAATAAATTAGTTAAATAGTTAAACTTGCAAGAATAAAATAAAGGGATAGAAATTAGAAGCTTTGGGGGAGGGGCAATGTCCTCCCCTGTACCCCTACTCGATAACGTTAGATGAGAGAAAAAAACTTTTGTATCGTGAAAAGAGGTGCTCTTATGGGGAAAATATTCGATTCTATCATTTATTCGATTATTGGGAATATTACTAAATTCAATTAATTATTTATTTTAAAAAAAATTGAACCAATAAATGAAAACATTGACTATAAAAAAATTTATTTCTATAAAAGAATACGGTTTTTTTCTTTTTTTCGAATCTAAATTTTTTTTCCAATTATAAAAAACATAACACCTTTTTATAAACATTTTTTTCCTATCTCTTCTTTTTTTTTCACATATTCTCACCCTTTTCTACAGTCAAATATTCTCATCTATTCTTTCCCTCCTCAAAATTCCCTAATCTTTTGAAATTTCTTTTTTTTTTTTTTTTTAAAAAAAAAAATTGATTGATCAAAAATAATTGATGAATAATCGATTAATCGATTATTTTGAGCAGCCCTAATCGCGACAATCCGGAAACCTCATAAAAAAAAGTCAAATAAAATTTCGACTAAGAAATAATTATGAAATAATGATGATACATTAATTATAAAAATAAAAAATATTGTTTTTGAAGAAAAAATATTGAAGAGGTTGGCAATAAGTTTATTAATTTCAAAAACGTGAAAGTGTTGGTTTCATTCTTTCTCCTATTCGGATAGAAAAGAAGAACGATGTCGCTCGGAACAAGACGACGACCTACTAAATAAAAAAAGAAGCCCCCCAGTGGGTCGTGTGACTTGGAGAAGATGCACTGGTGAAAATGCGGTCTTTGGAAACATAAACAAGAATGGCCTAGGCCGACAACAACATCAACAACAACAACAACATTCAGCTTTATTAGTGTTCCCGTCAAGCGAAAACAATAGATGCAAGGCATGTAGCAAAAAAAAAGTAATTAATTAATAAAATAAATTCCCAAGGGTATTTGAAGGAAGTATTATTTTTTTTCCGTTGTATTATAATAATGATTTCCTATCTATTTTCAAAATGAAATCTATTCTTTGAAATCTTATTTTTTTATTAAATAAAATGTATATGCAATTGGTTGGAAGAAACTTAAGTTTACTAAGTTTTAATCTCATCTATATTTAATTAATGTTTGAAGCAAAGGTAATATTACTATCCGGAAAGTAAGTACTGTTTTGGAAAAAATATTAGTAAAAAAAATGTTTTTGAAGCCAATTGTATTTTTACATGAAAATACATCTCTTAAACATTTTTCAACATAGTTTCCGCCAATGTTCAAACACTTATCTTAGCAGGAGACCAGTTTTTGTAAACTATCTGCAAATAACGCCCGCCAGTATCGATAGCCACGATTTCACAGCATTTTTCGTCTCATTGTCAGATCCAAAGGGCTTGCCACCTAGCTCACGCTTCAGGAGGAAGTGGTAGTCGCTTCAGGAACAAGTGGAGGTCGGACGGCGAAAAGTTCGGGCTGAAGGAATTGTGTTGTTCCGTGATCATGCTCGGCCCTATACTTCTGGTGTCGCTCAATCGCTTATTCGACAGTTTCAATCACCCGTCGAACAGCCCTAACTTGGCGCCATCCGACTACCACTTCCTTCTGAAACGTGAGCTAGGTGGCATAGCCCTTTGGATCTGACGATGAGACGAAAAAATGCTGTGGAATCGTGGTTATCGATACTGGCGGGAATTTTTTTACAGATGGTTTACAAAAACTGGTCTCCTGCTAAGACAAGTGTTTGAACATTGGCGGAAACTATGTTGAAAAATGTTTAAGAGATGTATTTTCATGTAAAAATACAATTGGCTCAAAAACATTTATTTATTTATTTATTTTTTTTTTCAAAACATTTTCCGGGTAGCCCTCGTAACAATATAATTCTCATTGTGTCACTCCCTACCCTCAAATCAATTTAATCCGCTTTGAAACGGACTAAATTCCTAATGAAAAAAATTACTAAAATTTTTTTTAGTTCAAGTATGATTTGAGGGATAATGAATAGATATTGGAAATTTTATAAACAATTTATTTATGGGTTTCGGGGCGTGTTTTCTCCATTCGTTTGCGATTTCTATGAGGCATACCCGTGGAGTGTCTGAGTTTCGTGCGTCTCAAGAAGGAAGATGCTCCGGGTGAAAAGTTTTCAAGTTCAAACAATCGTTGGGTCGAAAAAAGCTGTCTACAGAATAAGTATAGAAATTTTTTAATATTTCTCATAAAATATTATGTAAAACCAATGATATAAACTAATTGCATATTTCTTTTTTTAGGGCAGTGGTTTCCAAACTTTATGTTATCACGCCTCCCTTAAAAGTATGACGCCCCCCTCCCATTTTATAAAATAATTAGGGTCCGACCGAAACAAGATTTTCAGCCGAACCGAAACCGAAACCGAATATTCGGCTCAACCTTAGTTTCGGCCGAAACCGTAACCGAAACCGAAACTTGTATTTCCTATAAAATTTTTTTTTCATTTTACCTTTTTTTTTTGAATTTTTTTCCCTCCCGTGAAAATCATTTTACCTTTTTTTAGGGAGACTAAATTTTTTCTCCCTCAAGTGCAAATTATTTGACCTTTTTTTTTGCATGCGAGTCTCATCCCATTTTTTTCAGACTCTGGTTTCGGCCGGCCGAAAGGTTCGGCCACTTTTTGGCCGAAACCGAAACTACGGCCGAAACCATGATTTTTGGCCGAAACTGGCCGAAACGTAACCGAAACCGAATATTCGGTCGGTTCCTAAAAATAATACAAAAAACAAAAATTTTTAATGCTAAAAAATATAAATTTATATAAAAATATTTTTTTTTATTTATTCTTATTTATATTAAAACTAGCAATCATTTGGAAAATTGGTCCTGTGGGTAATATTCCCGCCTCTCGGGAAGCGCGGCTCACAGTTTGGAAAACGCTGGTATAAGGGTATTTTATGGCTGGTGGAATTTGTATCAGGAATGAAAGTTAGAAGAAAACGCAACCAGAATTTTTTCTTTAAAAATATATTTTAACAGCTTACTTTCGGCCGTGGTCAAAGCCATCCTCGGATGACCACTAACCGCTCCGAGGATGGGTTTGACCAATGCCGAAACGTCAGCTGTTAAAATATATTTTTAAAGAAAAATTCTGGTTGCGTGTTCTTTTAACTTCTATTCCTGAAGAAAAATATTTTTCCCAAATCTTATTTTCACGCCCTAGGGGGGTGCCTAACTTAAATATGAAATTTCAGCCTCCTAGCTCAATTCCTTCATGCTTTAAATTGAACCCAAACAGACCAGAAACCTTTCCCTTTTGGATCCAGGGGACCTCAAAACGTGTATATCCATCAAAGTCTCGACATCGAATTTTTGACATGAATCCAATACTTTCTCTCTATTGGCCTATATATGTATATTAACTTATACATATAGGTAAGAGAAAATAAAAATTCAAATTCGAATTGAGATTAGTTTATATATACAAAAAGATGCGGTAACTCACCCCAGTAAAATTCTAAGTGGACCTAATCATATCTTACATTTCTACCTAATGAAAAAAATTCCTACGAAATTCTGCAAGGGATTCGATGAGTTCCTAAGTTACCCAGTGTTATTATTATCTGTTTATGAGAGTTTCGAAATTCTCAAAAATTAATTCCGCCCCAGTAATAAGAAATTTTAGAATGACATTAAAATGTTTCTATACTACTATACTATTTGCTAAATATGAATATAAATTTTAACTCAAACGGAATGCACTTATTTTTTAGTAAAAGTATTAAAAAACATTAATATCTTTGTGCATTATAGGGGATGGGGCATTAACCCCCTGGTTAATGCCTTCATACCTCCCCCCTCCCCCTTTAAGGAAATGCCAGCCTTCACCGCGAAATTACTCTCAAAATAATTTAAATACATTTATAAATAATTATTTTAATTTTTATTTTATTTTGAAATTATTTTACTTTAATTTTCAACTTTTAATTCACCCTGTGTAAAAGTATATTAAGGAAATTTGATTAAAAAAAATATATATATATATATATATGTGGGTGTGTGTGTGAGTGTGAATGAGAAAAAAAGATGTTTAAAAAAAAGATAAAAAATAAAAAACTAATTTCTTTTTTTCAATGACACCTCAAGAGGGTGTGATGGTTGACGGTGAGGTCAGGGTGGGTTACACTATATTAATTATTCACTTTGATTCCCTTTAAACACAATTAAAAAAGATTGCATCTCAGCGCCTGCATCTCGGCCACGCGCTCGACTCAACTGAACGAGAGAGATTCGTCTCTTTCTTCGTATAGGAATAAAATAGATGAAAATAACAATTCCCTTTTTATTAAAAGTAAAAAAATACCTTTTGCTCTAATCTAACTATTTTTAGAGATGGAAAAAATGTCAACAAGTGATTTGGAATATTCCAAGGCCTTTCTTAAATAATCAACCCTTCATCCACCCTAATCAAAATAATAATCAACGCTATTTTTTGAATGTTTTCTATTTATTTGACTTCGATTTAGCTAAAATAAATTAAAAAAACATTTTCCTCAATTTTTCAACCCCTTATAATCCTAATAAATAAAATAATTAACAATGCTATCGCCTTCGGAGAGCTTCGCGTCTAGTCAGAAAAAAAATTAAAACCCTGAAAAACTTCCCTGGATCCGCCTTTGGGTTTTACACATAGTATAATTTTCTAGAATGCGTCTTACTTTAGGCCAGAGTGGTTTCCTAACTTTATGTTACAACGCCTCCCTTAAAAATATTTAATCGTATGACGCCCCCCCACATTTAATAAAATAATACAAAAACAAAAATTTTAATACTGAAAAATATAAATTTAGACCCTATATAAAAATATTTTTTTTATTTATTCATATTTATTATTTTAATTAAAAACTCCGTCCCAGAATCTTCTAAATTATTTCATTATTTTATTTATAAAACTTGCAATCATTTGGAAAATTGATCTTGGGTGGCCAATATTCGCGCCTCCCCTTAGACTAGTCCGCGCCTCTCCTAGGGAGGCGCGCCTCACAGTTTGGAAAACGCTGCTCTTAGGGCTTGACGTAGTATACCAAGGGTCGACGGTTCGTATCCCAAGCAGTCCGATGATTTTATTTAAACCATTTGGATAGCAAATGAATGCCTGGACCTCAATAAATAACAGTTATATATTAATAAATTATGAGTATCGTTTAGGTCTTAAATGGCCAAAGTTGGCGAAAAGACCGTGTGTATGTATGTGTGAATGTGAGTGTGAATGGAAAAAGTGTGTGTTTTTTTATAAAAAACAAAAAAAAACTATTATATGCTTCCTTATCTTTCTTTCAGAGAAAAAATTTATATATACGCCCCTGACCACAATACAAATTTATCTAGTTAAAATGGTCTAAATAGGCAAATTTTCACAAATAAAATGATATAATGTGAATATTTTTACTTACAAAAATCCTGTTAAAAAACGCGTTACAGCCAACATTTCGAAGCTAATAGAAAAGCTTCCGATAATTGCGCAGATGCAATCCAGTATGAATGCAATGACAAGAACCATTTTGCGACCATGAGTGTCGGCCAGGAAGCCCCAAAGGGGTGAGCCAATGATCATCCCTTGAAAAAAAGAATATGGTTATTAATATAAGAGCGCAGATAAAATTTATCTAAGCCAAAATTGAGCCCAAAAACAAATTGATATCTGTTCTCAATTAGGCCTAAAAAATTATTTGCGAAATTTTAAAATCAAAGTTTTTTCTCCAAAATGGCGATTTCTCAAGAGAATGTAAATATATTAATAATTAAAATTAATATGACAAGTAGGCCTAATTAAAGGTTTACCTGGAAAAGAAATGGAGGTAAGGAGGCCTTGTTCTGGGCTAGTAAAATGAAGATCACATCGGGCAGCCGGAAGTACCAACGAAATATTAAATAATTCAATTTCAACGGCGATAAAAGCCAATCCCGAAATTAATATGATGAAAAAATTGAATTTTCCAATGCCTGGAAATAAAATAAGCTTCTTTAAAATTTTATAAGTAGCCCTAGTTAGCCTAATTAGTTCGATCCAAGATCCGAAAAAATTTTTTTGATTGAAGGTTTATTAAAATAGGCATTATTTTTATACAATCAAAAGGTTATATTCATTGATTTCTTTAATATTGCTATTTGATAATTGCCTTTTTAAAATAAAATATAAGAAGCCCTCGGGGCTTGGTGTAGGGGTTAGCGTGCCTACCTCCTATACCAAAAGTCGCGGGTTCGGACCCTGAGGCAATCCGATAATTTTATTTAAGCCATTTGGATACCATTTGTATATTAATATGTATATCGTAAAAGTCTTTTATGGCCTGAGTTGCCGAAAAGACTGTGTGAAAGTCTGTGTGAGTGTGAGTGTGAATGAGAAAAAAAGTGTGAGTGTTAAAAAAAAAATATATAAGAATACTGAATAAAATAGGGAAAGAAGTGAATATATTTATCGAAAGTACATATATCACATAATAAAAAGACATCGAAGCTGCAAAACTATATCACTCATAACCAGGTAGTATCTTAATCAGACGTAATCTTATAAAACCTATAAGAATACATCAGATTGAGAGTCGGAAATTTTGGTACCTTCGAAGTCTATTTTTTTTTTTTTTTTATTTAGTTGTTATGTTTTTAATAACATGTTTTTTCTATTTATTACATTCTTATAAATCTTATTATACAGAGAAAAAAAAATTAACTTAATGGAGAAGAAAAAAAACAATAGATTTTCTCAATTTAAAAATTTGAAAAAAAAAGTTTTGAAGGATTAGCGATCCTCTAAAAAGGATCGGAAAATCCAGGATTGTCGATCCTTTGAAAAGGACCCCATTTCTCAATAACGGATATCGTAAAAAGTCTTATATGGCCTGAGTTGCCGAAAAGACTCTGTGAATGAGTGTGTGAGTGTGAGTGTGAATGAGAAAAAAGTGTGAGTGTTTTAAAACAAAACAAAAAAAAAAAATCCGGGCTTATAAATTAATAAAAGAAAAATTTATTTATTTTTGTTAAATAAACCTTATTTTGCCAAATCGGTCCAAACAGGGGAGGGGAAATACTCCCTCTCGTCCCTCTCTAGCTACGCACCTGGGTCTAATATTTTTGACAAAGAAAACGTAGTTATATGACACATATTGTGTTTTTCATATCAAAATTAAGATAATAGTTTTCTATATATAAAAATATATAATAAACAACATGAAAGAATACAGTACATGCGTAAAAAAGTAAAACTAGTCATATATTTTCTAGATGAAACTATTTTAGGTAAATTTTTCTGGATTGTGTTTATTGGTTTTTTTTTTAGTACATGTTCTCCCAAAGCATTAAAAAAAGTTTGAATTCAACTTTTCAATTAAATAAAAAAAAAACTTCAAAATCTATATATCGATATAATGGAAAATGGGGGGGGGGAGCTGGAAAGTATTCCGAAGTTAATGAAATTTTTACAAGTTATCTGGGGGTACTCAAGGATGTCTATCCTAAGTTTTTCGTTCTAGCGTGCCTACCTCCTATACCAAACGTCGAGGGTTTGGACCCAGGCAGTCCGATGATTTTATTGTATTTAAGCTATTTGGATACCAGCTGGCTTAAATAGAAATGCCTGAACCCCCAATATATATAAATTATATTACTTACAACGGTTATCGTCTAAAGTCTTAAATGGCCTGAGTTGCCGAAAAGACTGTGTGAATGTGTGTGTGAGTGTGAGTGTGAATGAGAAAAAAGTGTGAATGTTTAAAAAAAAAAGTTTTCGTTCATGAGGATTCTGTGCTAACTTGGGGCGGAGGGGGGGGGGAATCTTAAAATTGTTGAATTTTGTCAGTTTTTCTCTTCTATCTCGTAAACTAAGCATATTTTGTGCACCGAAAAATCTGGTGTGACAAGCACAGAACACAACTTTGGCTAAATACCGAAGGTAAGCGAAAGTTATATGTTGTGCGACCAGTCACACCAGATTTTTTAAAGAGTGGCATATTTTATGTATGCCTGCCGCGCCAAAACCCGGTCTGTCAGTAACTAAAAATATGAGATATTCAACATTATCTTATGTCAAACATGCTAAAGAAATTTACAATTTTAGATAATTTTAAAATAAAACATGAATTGAAAATAATTGAAGTCTTGCCTGTTAGTGAAATTGCTGTTTCAAATTCCACCCGAGTCTTTGTTATCTTGGGTTTTGAGGAACCCATTTTGTATTAATCTTCGTATTCAAATCGGGTACAACAAACTTTGTTTCTCTGAGGTAATTAAATTTAAAAGAAAAAACTATCCAATGCTTTTCACTTTATAATTGAAAATGACTAGAAAACGTTATAAATATTTTGCCAACTTTAAATAAACAAAACAGATTAGGTGGCTATTAAATTTTAACGTAAGCAGCCTAGAGTGGGAGGCGAGGGGTATTCCAATCGCAAAAAGATCCTAAAAAAGCTAGCTAAACTCGCGCTTTGATAACTATGCGCCATGAGAAAAACCAACTATGGAAACTATATGACTTGAATAGAGGAACGGCCGGCCGGACATGAAAAAGATCATTGCTGCGTCTCTTAAATACGTCATTTGTTGCAAGCATTTTCCATTTCGGGATCTTCCAAATATACAGAAAGGATTTACTCCAGCCTTTACTTTAGAGAGAGAGAAGATTCAAAAAGTGAAAAACTTAAACTCCCCTACACTCACATCGTCAGTTCGCGGAGATGTTTTTCGAGCCACATGAACTGTTTTCACAGTTCCTTTGTCTTTATATTTTATTATCCATTGAAGAAAATATGGAATATTAATGGAATATTTTGTGGTAATATCTTTTGGGATATTCCACTGAAAAATACATCAATAATTTTGATTTTCAAATAATCGCAACATTTTGTGCGAGTCATGTCGATTGCTGTCGACTACTGTACTTTCTATCACTGTATTAACAGTTTAATTTCTTCGATACCCCCGCAGATGCCAGGGTGTCATCAACAACAATGGATTTACTACAATGTATTAAGAAATTAATTAATAGGTAACAATAAGAAATTTTTTTTCATTTTATGCATTAAATCACTTAAGTTGCTTTAATTTTGCCACTCCATTTTTTTCTCTTATTTTTTTTTTGTTATTGTTGAATTGTTGATTTTTGTTTCTAATTTTTAAAATAAATAAAAATATACCATGTATAGCACGTCATTTTACAGAGATTCTTTAGAAAATTCAGAGACCCCTAAATCATTATAATCCACTATAAATCAACGGAGTAATAATCCCTTAAAAGATGAAAATTCCGTCTCAGTCAGTTGTCAGGCACTGTACCCTGTATATGGTTCCATTTGAAAAAATAAAGTTATCCGCAATAAAAAATATCAAAGTTCTATCAATAATTACTGGCGTTGCAACAAGCGTATCATTTCGACAAACTACTTTTAAGTTCCACGAGCCCCCGGGTTTGGCGTAGTAAGTAGCGCGCCTACCTCCTATACCAAACGTCGCGGGTTCGGACCCAGGCAGTCCGATGATTTTATTTAAGCCATTTGGATACCAGATGGCTTAAATAGAAATGCCTCAACCCACAATAGATATATTCTCTACAACGGTTATCGTCAAAGTCTTATATGGCCTAAGTTGCCGAAAAGACTGTATGAATGTGTGTGTGAATGTGAGTGTGAATGAGAAAAAAGTGTGAATGTTTAAAAAAAAAAAAAAGTTCCACCATTCATGGTTAACAATGGTACACGACCAGGGCTTTCTATGTTTTATGGTTTGGGAGTAACTAAACAACTTGTTTTTCACAAAATATCGGCTTGCTTTAAGTAATAAAAGCCCACTAAAATTGACCGGGCAATTCAAATATGAAATAATATACAGAGCGTTCCATTGAAAAAAACATAACTTTGTATCATTACACCCTGTATACGATTAGCGATCAGTGAGAAAATATTTTAAAATTGCAGCCTTAAAAGCCCTACACTTTATTGCAGGGCCAAACTTTAAATAAAAAAGTGCAATGATACAGCCACAATTAACCAATCCCGTACTAATGGGCCACCCGGTATATATTCAGTAAACTCCTAAATGGACTCGTCAGCCGGGAGGACGAATTAAAAAAAAAAGTCTCTTTCTAAATTAATTAAGGAGTCAAAAAAAAAAAAATCCAAGACATAGGCAGCCAAAATTATTTCTTTTATTATTACCGTTCCGGGCTGCCTATGTCTTGGATTTTTTTTTTTTGACTCCTTAATAATACTTCCAGCCACAAAGACATACCTCATAAATTAATTAAGTCAGAATGGATAATGGCTTTCGAAGGATTTGAGGTCAAATTAGCCAGGAGGCCAATCCAGGTTTCAATAGACAAAAAAATTTCGAGGAAGCCCCGATTTTTTATATAATATCTTCGTTTATTCAAGAGAAGAAAGAAATATCAGGTTTATTGAATATTCCATGATAATAATTTGAAGTAATATTACTTGAAATATTAATAGTAAATAAAAATAAAAAGCGTTTTTAAAATATCATTTAATTTCAAGATTTTTTTCCTTTTGTGTTTTTGGAATAAATGCTGAAACGATTACTGAACCTAAAAATTATAAAAAAAAAAATTAAAATAAAACAATTATTTCGATATCCTAATTTTTAAGGTATAGGTCTAGTGAAAATACTAACCAAAGCTGATTGCACCAAAGACGTAAAAAATCCAGTTACAATGATAGTCAATAATAAAACCAATGAAAATACTAGCCACTAAACTTCCAATTCTAGCCCACATCATCGCCAAACAGGTGGCCATTCCTCTGAAAAAGAGAACATAAACATAAATACGAGTGCAAATAATATTGCAAATACTGTAATTGATTTTTTACCGATTATTTAAAAAAATATAATAATAATAATAAATATAAAATAATTTTAAATTTTTTTAGTTAGAGAGATCAACAAAAAAAGTAAGCCTACCCGGTACCCCATCAGTTTAGTTTAATATAATGTGTTGTTGTGGGTTGCCTGCCTCCAGGAGTTGTGTTTAGAAAGAAGATGAGATGTTTTTTTAAGTTCTTTATTAGTTTCAAGCTTGATGATCCTCCGACACTAACGAGAGCGAAAATTCTCTCCAGGTATTGGGCGATGGCCTTTTATAACATTTTTCAAGACCATAATCCCCCATTCCCGTGATTCATCAGACGCTAAGTTTGCACTTTTCTGCGGGGAATCTTTGTATGTGTTTTGTGATCAAATTTTGTTTTTCGAATTTAAAATTTTGTATCTCTCTCTCTCTCTCTCCATTCCTTTTTGAACACAAGAGTGTGTTCATCTGAAAGGATATCAAGTTTCAGGCCTCAAACTAATCGAAAAGTCTTGAAAATTGACTTGAAAATGATGAAAGTGAAGTTAAATAAAATATTTAGCTACCTGAGCTGAGTGGGAAACAAATCAACGACAACGCTTGTAATAACAGACATTCCAATTGCACAAATTCCAGAGAATACAGTGGTAAGTATAACGATGGCATTTGAAGAGGCTGCGAGCAGGTATCCAAGACTCGATAGGCAAACAAGAAAAAGACCAAACACTGAAAAAAAAAAAACATAAATAGAGAATAAAGTTTGAAATCTACAACTCCCCGAACAATAGATATATTGTTTTTGTAACAATATATATGTGTAATAACAGTTTTTTTCGCATGAGACGGGACGGATGCGAACCCTTGACCTTTGGTACACAGAAGCAAATGCTCTAGCCCTGAACCACAGGTCAAAGGTATAAGAATTTTTCATTAATTAATTTTTATTTATTCTCTATTGTTATTAAAAAGATTGAATAAATTTTTAAATTAATAAGCCGCTTGCATGCAACTTCTTAATGATTTACGTTGCTATAATAATATAATTAATTAGGAGATCGCCAGGCTAATTATTAGTATTATGTAATTTGTTCTTTCTTATTTCATCAGGAAGGCTTTTATTTTCATTAATCTGTATTTAATTATTTATTATTACTTATTATTATTTACTTACTCAGAGTTGTTTTGTTCCCAAGATAATAAACTATTAAAAGAGTAATAATTGCTCCAGATCCGGCTCCCAGGCCCAAGAATGAAACATTTTTAAATACGCTGATATCTAATAAAGTCGAGCAATCTGAGGAGGTTTCATTTTGAGTTGCAAGGATGTCCATCGCTTCACAAACACTTGTTTCAATTCCGGCTTCAGACATACGTTGGAAAATCTCAGGAATCCATAAAACTATTCCATTTTCTCTATAATAGAAAAAAATTCTTAATTTTTATTTTATCCTACCTTATATGTTATATATTTAAGTATACAAGTAATGCCTTCATTTTTAAAATTCGATGTTGAGGTTTAGTTGGAAATACACGTTTTGAGGCCCTCCGAGTTCAAAAAAGTGGGTCCCACAAAATGTTCTGTCCATGAACAAAATATCTCAAGAAAGAAAAGATCTAGGAGGTTGAAATTTGATATTTAATGCTGGAAATAATTCTAATTTGCATTAAAAAAGAACAATTTATATTCGAATATTAATAATTTTTCTGTATAAAGCTGAAGAGGGCCCTGGGCCCCTTCCAGGGAGAGCTTGTGAGTACACAGTCTTGCAAATCACTTTTCTTAAATTACTTTAATTTCAACAGAAATCATTTTTTTTTTTTAATAATTTTAAATATAGGTTAAATCTTACATTAGATATATTGAAAAGGTGAGCGTACAGCATATCACAGTATTAATGAGCAAAGGAGGAAGAAATAAAGGAACAATTTGCTGCCAAATATGTCTTAATATTGTATTAATTTTCCCTCTTTTATTTTCTTCGTTAGAAGCTTTTAATTCCAACATTTTTGCCATTTTTTCTCTTTCCTCAGCATCTAAAACAATTGAATTTACCTGTAAAAAAATGATTTTTTTTCTTTACAAGATACATTAAGTTAAAAAAAAAAAAAAATTAAATTGATTTTTTTAAATACACACTGGGAAATTATTTGCAGAATCCCCTGAATTGATTGCATAAATTTTCTGTATAATTTTTAAAGCTTCATCGTGTTTTCCAATGGCCAAAAGATATTTAGGTGATTCTGGTAAATAAAAAATTATAATAGCCATGATAAGGGATGTAAGAGCTGAGATGACAATGTAGAGCCTCCAGGATTTATAGATGAAACCAAGTATTTGAAATTCAATAGGAAGAGTCATTATCAACCAGGCGAGTCCTGAGAAGGAAATGGACAAAAATAGTTAATTGAGATATATAAAGACACCGGATATAAGCTCCCCATAATTTAATTTTTGCAGTTTAATTTTATTGAAATGAGATTAAATATACTTATTATAGATCTACTTAATATATGTTATCTCAAGTTCATCAATCAATTTTATAATTAAATCTCATTTATAATATACATAAGACAAGACTTAAATATTTAATAGATGCAGGGGCGTATATAGAAATTTTTTTCGGGGGGGGGGGGCCTGAACTCAAAAATTTTCCGCGGAAAATTTTTTTTTTAAAGAAACTAAATTTTTTGCGGAACCATAGATTTCCGCCCCGCGGAACATTTTTCCTTTTGCGGAACCAAGGTTTTCCATCCTGCTGAAAATTTTTTTTCTCGGCCCCCTCCCCCTTATATACGCCCCTGATTAGATGTGTTTTAATAAATTTATTTACCTCCCATGATTGCTATGCCTGAATTCACAAACATCCCCATGAGAATCACTACCATTGATCTGGTTTTTTTGGGATGGAATTCACCAACATAAGCGAAAAGAACAGCACCAGGGCCTGAGATACTGCAAACAAGCAAAACAAATAAATTTCGGTCAATTTTATATAATACAGTGGAGTCAGAATAAAATTTGTTCCTGTATAATCTTTAATAATTTTAATAAGGAGATTTTTTTTATTTGAATGTCAAAGTTTCGGACGATCGTCGCGTCCTTCCTCAGGGCCTATGATCAATACATAAATAATTACAAGAGATTATCAATAAAGACAATCATCTCCTTTCTTCGTTCTCTCTCTATAATTACAATCAATCGTCAAGAAAATAAAAATACAGATGGATAATATTATAAGAGTATTGGTACTTTAACAAAATCTGAAAACATGCATGGAATAGATCTGATACAATTGCAATAGTTGAAAAACTGAATGTATTCGATGGCAATGCTTTAAGCCACTTGCAATCAATGATTGAGAACATTTCGTGGTTTTTTTATTATATAAAGGCCTGTGGTTTTAAAAATAACTTTTTAATTCCGAAGCAACGATGTATATTTTCGTTTTACATGATTATTATAAAATTTTTATAATAACGTCAGTTTTTTTAGTCTTAACAACATATGTTTTAAAGAATAAAATAAATATCTGCATTATTTTATACCTTAAAAACACCGAACTATATGATTAGGGGTCGTCCACATATTACGTAACGCGTTAGGGAGAGGGGGGAGGGGTATGTTCAAAACGTTATTAATTTTGACTTGGGGGACCCGGGGATTCCTCTAAGTGTGACATAACAATTCAAAGTTGAATTTATAAAATTTTTTGAGTTTGAAAAGATGAGATGATATTAAAAAAGAAAAAAAAAGGTTGAATGATTTTCACAACAGAAAAAAATGGAGTAATTATTTGAGTCACGAGGAAAAATTTACTAAAGAAAAAAAAAAAAATTTCAGCTATTCAGCGAAAAAAATAATAGTTTACAACCAAATTAAAAAGAGTTTCAAAATTTAATTTAATAAAATATATACAGCCAAAAAATTAAAGCCTCGATTTTTGACAATTAATGAGACGTTTCGGGAAAACTTTATTTTCCCATCATCAGTCTCAAATTTTATATGTCCTTGAGTTGTTATAAATCGGAGGCTCTAATTTTTTGGCCGCTCCTGCTTCCAAAGGGCTCGAGACCCCTCAGAAGGAAATTTGTAATTTTTTCCATTAAGAATATAGAGCTGAAGGTCAAAGTGGCCGACCCTGTCTACTACTGGCGGCCTTACATTACAGCCGCGGTGAATCGGGTCTCGAAAAAACAGAATAAGTTTATGTGGATTTAAAGAACATTTACTTACAAAAATCCTGTTAATAAACGCATAACAGCCAACATTTCGAAGCTAGTAGAAAAGCTTCCTATAATTGAGATGATGCAATCTAATACCAATGCAATGACAAGAACCATTTTGCGACCATGAGTGTCTGCCAGGAATCCCCAAAGTGGTGAGCCGAAGATCATCCCTTCAAAAAAGATCTGGTGTTAATACACGCTTAATACATACAAATATATTTGTATACAATTTTATTTAGTAGTAAGTAGCTTCTGAGCAATTTCAGATGATAATACGAATGTTTTTTTCATGCTTAATTTCAACCCTCCCCGTTGTCACTGTGAAACAGAGATCCATTATATCAAAAAAAATTATATGTCGATATTTTAACAAAAATACACGTTTTGAGTTTTAATATTATAAGACACGGACCCTTAAGCTTGTTACATCACATTAACTCATAAATGAGAAAATAATTGAATTATGAATTTACCTAGAAAAGAAATGGACGTAAGGAGGCCTTGTTCTGGGGTAGTAAAATGAAGATCACATCGAGCAGCCGGAACCACCAATGACATATTAAACATTTCAATTACGACAGCGATAAAAGCCAATCCCAAAATTAATGTGATGAAAAAATGGAATTTTCCAAGTCCTAGAAAAATAATATTTTATAAATACAACTGTAGTATGCAGGGGATGAGATGAAACAAATAATTATATTATAAATGGTACAGTACTATTTTATTGTATTTCTGAAATAAAGCTTAGATGCATCAATTCAAGAAGATTTGAGAATGCGATCTTTACTAATTAATTGTAGTTAATTTCTTAAATATCGAAAATTATAAAATTTTTATTTATTTCTATAATCGAAATTTCAATTTTAATTTATATAGATGGTTCATATTTAGTTTATTCAAAGGTGAAATTAAAACTTTTGGGTGATGGTCGTCAATCCGGGATGGACGGAAAAAATTTATGCCTTTTACAAGCTAAGATCAGTAGACAGAAATATTAGAAATCCAACTTTTAAAATAAAATATCATTAGAAAATATCTGTAGTCTTGCCTGTTAGTGAAATGGCTGTTTCAAATTCCACCTTCGTTTTGTTGGGTTCTGGATTCTCCATTTAGATTTGATCTTCGCGTTTCGATTTGCAACAATGAACCCCCCCTTTCTCAGAAGTAAATCTTAATCCTTTCTTAAGATTACTCCACCTCTTGAATGATTGCTAGAAAAAAATTAATTCCAAATAAATTTATTAAAAAATTTCTTCTCCTCCATCTTTAATTTGCAATATTTCATATTTTGCTTGACCGCCAGATAAGCCCATTTTTCTAGCTTATCTTTATTATTCTCTGATATTTATTTGTTTTATTTAAATATGATTAGGTATTATTTATTACTATATTTGCAATGTAGGTCGAGGATGGAAATTTTTTTTTAAATGCGTTTTATATTTCATATGGAAAATTAATTAAAATACATTTATCTGGGTAACTCCAAGCGCCCCTTACACGGAGTATTTTTGCACGTGAGCCCGACTCCGGCTCGCCTTCAAGAGGACCCAAATCCGCAAGTGTGTGGCTCTCTCACGAGACGAGTCGAGCCGGACAGAAGGCCCAGAAAGATCTGTCCCGGCTCGGCTCGGCTCGGGAGCAGACCCCGCTGGCTTCCTACGGTCTCCCTCAGATAAGGTATTTAATGAATGATATCGGCTCGGCTCGGCCAAATATAAAATAAAATACTTTATCCGAGGGACGAGCCCGATCCGTGAGTCCACACATGTGGGGATTTGGTCTCGAGCCGGAGCCGAGTTGGACAGAAGGCCCAGACGGATCTGTCCCGGCCCATTCGCGAGAGCCCACACACATGCGGATTTGACTCGTTTTTTAATAACTTACTATTTAGTCTAAGAAGATTTTCATTTTGTTAAACTTGTTATGACCTAGAAATTTTCTAATTTTTATTTCATTATTCAATAAATTCAAAGACATTTAGTCTATACATGACTGCAGCACACCTACTCACAAAAAGTTATATCACTTTGATGAGTTGTCAGCTTGGAGTTGTTGAAAAGGCAAACAGCTCGGGATGCTCACTTCCAACTACACTCCTAGTCTATCATTAATATTTCTCATTAAAGAACATTTCAACCAATCTCAATTATTTGGGTAAATTATTTCTCTCTCCACATCCACTGATTGTTCCGCTT
>JAKCPI010008407.1:0-11885 GCA_023213315.1 Euborellia annulipes
CCGTACTGTCGGAAACTAAATAAATACATGTCGACACAAAAATCTGGTGTGAAAGCACAGTACACAACTTTTGATTACCGAAGGTAAGAGAAAGTTGTATGCTGTGCGCCAGTTACACCAGATTTTTTTTTTTTAATTTTACATTTAAATAAAATAAATTAAAAAATATTTCAGGAAGGAGATTTAATTACTAATACAATACTATATTAGGAAATGAAGTGCACTTTGGCTGCGGCCTTGGCCATCTGCTAAGGCGCAACCCGACCAGAGACACATCTCAGTAATTAAGTCAAGGATAAAGAATCGAAATCTAAACTGTCTCGATATTTTTGACATTAACTCGCAAACTAAAGATAGATTTCATAATAAGAATAGGCTAATACAATTTTTTTGTGATATATGTATTTCTGCAGTTGATATGATTACGTAGGTGAAGAATAAAACGGCAGATTTTAATATTAATTAATAAAAAATAATATTAAAATCTGCCGTTTTATTCTTCACCTACTAACAATTTTTTTTTTTTTGAGAAAGCTACGCGCACTTTTTTGATTATTAGTTCTTAAAATAAAAAAAAATAATTATCTAATCTCTTTTAGTAGAAATTGTAATATGTCGTGTAAGCTAAAACAAGACTAGTATATACTTTAGATTATATTTTGACTCTCTTTTATGTCATTTGCGTCCTTCTTCAAGGCCGTCTTGCTTTTCCACTACCTTCAGCTATAATTTTATGTAAATAATTTTTTTTTTTTAATGAAGTTGCAAAGGTGATGTTATTTATAATCAGGCACTGATCCAAAAAAATGTATTATTCGGAGAGACATATCTACAATATCACAATCGAAATGGTTTTTCAGAGTGGGAGTTGTTATGCTATTTTTTAAAAGAGTAAGTTTATAGGAAACTAAAAATCGATATATCAAAACACCGATATTAACTATCGTTTTAGTAACTCGATATATCGCGAAAAAATAATAATAATAATAAATAAAGTTTTTTATTCTTTGCTGGCTGCCTACATCTACCTGTTAAATGATATCTTACCTTTAAAAGGCAATCTCCATTATGGATATAAAAAAATTATTATTCAAATCTAACGTGAAATTTGTATCAGGGTGAGTTATGTATTTAGATAGGTCGACATCTCTAACTATATAAATACAGTATATAACTGTATATACATTTCAAAGTCTTCCTTATCTCTTAGAAGAGGCAATCAAGCATGCGGTGCAAATTCAACTGACAAATCAGAGAGAGAGAGAGAAATCAAATTTGCTTAAAACTAATTTCGTAATATTGAGTTAATCTATCTCTTCTATATGAACTGAAATTTTATCAGGTCTTTATTATGAACAAATAATAGGAAAATTTATGTTAACCATTTATTCTGGAAAATCAAACAAAAAGTCCTTTGACTCTGAAACATAAATTATACACATTCGATCTCTCTGTTGATATTCAGATTTTTCATTTTAATATGAAGGGGTCGGCAGCAGATTGTGTGCTAACCCACAATTATGACAAACCCGACTTATCAGAACCACCAATTGAGCAAAGGTCTGTAGGCCTACTAGTTGTACAATTTGTTTCTCAGCCTGATAGTGCCATTAGAGTGCTCTGACAGTAGCAAACAAACAAGCTTCCTATTGGTGTTTTGTCTGTTTTCAAAATTTAAAATGGAAATATCTCAGAACTATATATTTGTGTTTACTATTCTAGGTTAACTTGCAGTTTCCTTCTGGTGTTTTTTAGCAGGATGGAGTTGACAAAATACTAGAATATTTCGGTAAGCAAATATAATATATTTATATAAAATCTTTTTATCTTCTTCTCTTCTTTATATATAAAATTCTTCTGTACGTGTGTATGTGACTGAACTCCTCCTAAACGACTGAACCGATTTTGATGAAATTTTCTGTGTATGTTTGTGAGAGTCCCGGACAGGTTTTGTTTCACAAATAACAATAAGTTAATGAGTAATTAACCGTTAAAATAAGAAAAAAATAAAAATTAGGAGAAAGGGTTGCCATGGTAACAAAATATAAATATTTACCCATGTTTACGATTTTTTATTTATTTACATTTTGAATTCTAAAATATCGGCGTAAATTTTTTGTCTGTGTACCGGGAGAGTTCCGGAAAGGATATGATTCACAAAAAATCTTCAGTTCATGAATAATTAACCGTTAAAATAAACTCTTTATATTATAAAAATGAATTGGGAAAAATGTTTGTATGTACCGGTATCTATATAAGTAGGCGAGCAAGGGGGTCCAGGGGGCCTTCGGCGGGGCTTTGCGTCTAGTAACTTATATAAAAACTTTTATAAAGAAACTAAATTTAATTTATAGTGATTTTATGACTACAAAAACATTAAAAATAAAAACACCAAAGAAAAATTCTTGTTTAGAAACACCAAAGTTTTTAATAAACGAAATATATATATATACATTAAAACAATTGATGTAAGAGGTATGTACATTAATTATATAAAAAAATGAGTAAACATCATGTTTGTAATACATTGTAATATATTACAATTTATTTTAATAAATATAGACAAAGGTTCTGATGAAAGCTACCGAAATGGCGAAAACGAAAAAGGATGCATCCATTAGTTAATCTGAAGTCTCTGAAAAAGAATTGTCTTTTAATTAAACAATTCTCCTCTCCAGCACCCCATCCTGCTTAAAAACACCAGAAGGAAACTGCAAGTAAACCTAGAATAGAAAATTAGATACACAGGAACACACTCTATGAACAAAGTTAGTTGCTGTGGTCCAGGAGGGAGATTAAGAAAGGATCTTAAAGATTGGCTTCTCAAAAGGGCATCTGAAAGCAGGTGAAATACGTATTTAGCTATAAATAGACCTAAATAAATAATGAAAGAGATTGCTTAACAATGAATTTTATTGTTCATGTTTTCCTTAGAGCACAGGTAAAACTGATAATTTAGGGTCATTGATTTCCTTATCATTCTAAGCAATAAAATGTATTTAAAGTAGGATGTATTAACTACTATAACTATAATATTGAATTATAATTCTTGGAAATGATTAAATATTAAGATATTAGTAACCAAATTAATTCCTGATTCCCTTTCAAGCCCCATTCAAAGCCAATTACAAAAGGCTTCATTCAAACTTGATGATGTATTATCCGATCGCCCGTTATAAAGATCTCTTATAGCCACTAGTCCCACCCAGTGAGTTTATCCATTCTAAAAATTTAAATTTAATAAATCAATAAGATAATAATTTAATATAAAAAATTATGACATGTGTGCAGTACGCATATTATTGTAAATAAATTTTAAAAAACTAGTCGGCCTTGGCCTTAGGAATCGTACGTAGGAATATGATCAAAAGGAAGCAAAATATCTAGTGGAGAAATTAAGATAAATTAGTGCACCAGTAATGAAGTCAGAAAATTTTATAGATGGGCTTGGACTCCCCTCCACTTTAGTTTTTGTTTTCAAATTTTGGTGTATTAAATTAAATGAATACCATTTCTAGTTTGAGTTTTAGCCTCATGCTTCGACACTGTCCAAAAGAAAAATAAAAACATTTGGGAATGCTAACCTAGGATGTTTAAACTCCTTATACTTTTATAGAGATAAAAGTATTAAAAAAATTCAGAATTTTTAAATTAAAATTAAATAAAGACGGGGTCTAAATGGCATCTATATTTTAATAAAAATATGAATATATTAATCTATTATAAACAGGACTGGGGACCAGGGAGGGGAGATATGGGGTCCAATTCTCTCCGCCCAGGGTCCAACTTCCCCTGTCCCGTAATTTCGAAAAATTGTAATTTGGCCAGCATTGGTGTGCAAAAAAATATTTTATTATTCTTTAAAATTAAAATTTATTCATTTGAGAGGTAGTTTTTTAATTGAAAAATTTGAAAAAATTCGACATAAATTTGAGGTCAAACTCAAAATTATTCGATATATAGAAAAATAAATACCACTTTTATGCTCTAAATCTGAAAATTGAAATTTGAAAATTTGTTGTAACAAACAGAGACAGGAGAAGGAGCAGCCAAAAATAAAAGCCTCCGATTTATTACAATTCAACGAGACTTTTCGGGTGAATTATTTAACCATCTTCGCTTCTTCATAATTGTTCAAGTCCCGGAGTTGGTTGATAAGGCATACATGTAAATTTATTAAGTGAGAATCTCGCCAGCACATAAATTTACATGTATCGACTAACTCCGGGCCTTTAACAATTTTGAAGGACTGAAGATGGGTAAATAAAATTCACCCGAAACGTCTCGTTTGATTGTAATAAATCGAAGGCTTTTATTTTTGGCTGCACCTGTTCCTTCTCCTGTCTATAGAAAAACAGCCACTGATTCATTGATTTACAAACAGAGAGAGACAGAATTATAGATTACAATAACGAAGGGGATTCGTGGATTAGAAAAAATTGTATTAGAAAATTAAATAGGCTACGTAATGAAAATTTATTAATTTATTTATTTCATATTATATAAAACTAAAATTTCTATTTTCTCTGATTAATGTGATAAGAGAGAGAAGTTTGAAGGCTAAAGTAGAAATAATATAAAAAATTTTTTGTTTGTTGATGCAAATCCCTCTGTAATCTTAAGTAAATAAATAACTAGTTTCTATATTTAAATTTGCCTTGAAAATGAATTGAATAAGAAAGGATTAAACCTGAAATATGTTATAAAAAAAAAGACTTAATAATGTTTTTTTTTAAATTTTCAATCTTAAATTAATTTAAATTATAAAAATCTTCAATCTTTTAAAATATAAGCTCCCAGTCTCAACGTATGAATGTTACAAACTTTAATCCAGTGAATGAGGGCAGGAGGGGAAGGGATACTTCTTAACATCAAAGTTTGTTTCACCTAAAAGTTATTTGCCTGGATGACCGCTCCATTCGAATCATCTCCTATCAGATGTTTTCATTAAATAGGCTACGCCTACTCTTCGGCAACCCTTCTAGCTTCAATCAAAATTTCGTTAATCCCAAATTATATTTGCCTTTCTTCTCCATAAAGATTTTTTTATAAAAACGAAATTATTCTCAAACTCTAATTTCAAAAATATAACTAAAAAAAAAAAATTCGAAATTGTAATAATTCTTTCCTTTCAATAATAGTAAATAAATATGTTGGCGGGAAAATTAATGGAAATGCAAATTGCATAATTCTTGTTGATTTTTATCTTAAATAAATATATAGATGTGAAATTTTCATTAGATATTATAATTTACTCTTTTGGAGTTCAAAGAGGTATAAATTTTTTATTTTTTTTCATAATAAAAAAAAAAAAGTAAAAAACTCATTTGTTAAATTTTTTTTTTTGGAAATTTGTAAATCATTTAATTTTTAACTAAAAAAATTCTTAATAAGCATAATGAGATTTCAAAAATGGAATCAAAATATCCTAATATCATTTTAAAATATTTTTGTTTGAAAATTTTTTTAAATAAAAAATAAAAAATTTGATGATGTTATGCATGAAGGAACCAAGCGCCATTGTGATTGAAATTGAGATAGGACCGCCATATTAGGGAAAAAGATCTCCCTCGCTACATTATTACTTTGTGCAAAACAAGAAAAAAACTCATTGGTTTTGTTCACAAGTGCACAAATAAAATGTTTATCTTAGATTTAGGTTAATAGGGCTTGGTTACTTCATGCATTATGATTTAATTTTTTTTTTCGGCATCTTAGGCCATATAAATTTTTAACGCTACTCAGTATTTAAAAACGATATATGTTAGGGGGGTCCAGGCATCTTTATTTGAATCATTTGGTATCCAAATGATTTAAATAAATTCATCGGATTGCCCGGGTTCCGAACTCCGGCCTCTTTGGCTTCTTGACAATTGTACACAATGGAATCTACTTATCTAATTACTCATAAAAAAAAAAAAATAGGTCAAAGTCAGGGTTATTTATCCATTTGAACGTTACGTCTACGGACAATTTATTTCAAGGTATGACAGCTTGAGTAATTATATTTGAATAATAGCTCCATTCATAAAAAAAGCATCTTTTTTTTCTTTCAGCATCTTACTCGGGATGCGCCTAAATTTCTCTTTATCTCTTGTTTTGTTTTGTTGACCCAAAAGGATTTCCCTGATCGTTTGTCCTGATTATGAAGCAAGGATTCGGCCTTGCCTTAGTCACTCGCTGTCATCTCCCTTCACGGCCAAGGCCGCTTATTTTGTCTCTAATATTATATAATCAATTCAAAAAGTATTTTGTTATTTAGAGATGTCACAATTTAAATTAGGTAAATGAAGATTAATCACCGGTATGTTTTACTAAGATATTCTTTGAAAAAATAAGGTAGAAATAATTATGTAGATTGATTAAACATGTGATGACTGCAACAAATAAGAGGCCATTCAAGCATATTCATCCGCTTACTTTTGTTGGCTTAAACATTCAACATAAATAATACTTACGTAAGTAAGGAGGTTGACTTACTATTCCACTTGGAAAAAGGGAAGGTATAAACTAAAAATTTGTTTACTCAAAAAAATTTTTTTTTAAGCTGACGTTTCAGTCATTTGCCGTGACCGTGAAATATTTTTACTTTCTCTTACCTCTATATATATGTTAATATATATAGAGAGAGAAAGTATTGGATTCATGTCAAAAATTCGATGTCGAGATTTTGATGGATCTTCACGTTTTGAGGTCCCCTGAATCCAAAAAAGTGGTTTTCGCGACATGGTCTGTCTGTGTGTGCGGTGTGTGTGTGTGGTGTCTGTGAACAAAATATCTCAATAACGGAAAGAGCTAGGAGGTTGAAATTTTATATTTAAGTTAGGCACCCCCATGGGACGTGACACGAATCTTTTGAACAAAATCGACCAAAGAGTACTAGTACTTTACTGATGCACTTTTTCAGTTTTTTTCGATTTTCTCAAAATTCGCTCCAACGATTTTTTTTAAAATTCAAAAATCAATTATTTTTTAGATGCTCTTTAAAATGTATATTCTCATTTTGTGATTGAAATCTTCTGAAGACCACTTTACTCTTGTACTCCATAGAAAAGATAGAAATGGTTGCCATGGTAACAACATATAAATATTTTGCCATACTTATAAATTTTACATCTTGAAAATCGAATGTACCCTACTGTCGGAAACTAAATACATGTCGACACAAAAAAATCTGGTGAGACAAGCACAGTACACAACTTTCGATTACCGAAGGTAAGAGAAAGTTGTGTGCTGTGCGCCAGTCACACCAGATTTTTAAAATTTGGCTGCCAGTCTCCAGCCACATCCAGTGGTGGCGTTATTTTGGGGGCAGGGGAAACATTCCTCTAACCCCCCCCCCTCCAAGGCCTCTGATTTTTATAAAATTTTATATTATTCTTTAAATAAAATATTTCAAAATATATCTACGAGTAGGCCTATACAACTGTACAAAATTAAACAATTAATTAAATTAAATATCTTTTGGCCAAATTTGAGTACCTATTTGTAAGTAAATTTCAAGAAAAAAATGTTTGCCCCCCAAGAAAAAGTTGAAATGACGCCACTGACCACAACTACAAAAGTATTTATTAATCAAGAGTCGCGGGAGCGACTCGTCGCCGAGCATGTGAAAAGCAAAAGAAAGCAAAGAAACTCTTAATACTACCATTTAGTTGATATTCCAATAGATGCCAATGGCCCATTGCATTTAGATGGACGAGTCGTCCCTAGACTATATTATCAAGAATGATTTTAAATCCTTAATAAAAGATAGGGACGTGAAAAAATTTTTTTGAGAAACTTTTCTCTTTCTGGGCGAATATCTCAAAAAGTTTTTAAGATATCGGAGCCAAATTTTTTTTATATTAAACTAGAATAAATAAGGATTATTTTGAGCACGAATTCAAAAAAAAATTCCAGTGCCAAACAGAATGGCAGAGGCTCAAAGTTGAGATTTTGCCGATTTCGGAAGGTCAAAAGTTAGTCTCTTATTTTTTCCTTTTTCTTTTTTTTTTCATTCTTTTCTTCAATTTTCAAATTTTTAGACAAAGCTACAGGTTTCCCTGCTGGACCGATTTGGATGAAATTTAAAATACAAATAGATACTATCAAAAACCCGATACCTTTGATATAAAATTTCATTTTGGATCAAAAGTGACTTTTTGAGAGGTATTCAAAATTTCAAATTTGTCCTATCTTTAACATGGCGAAAAGACAATTCTAACTATTTTGCTCCCTGATGACGTCATCTAGGAACATATATATTATTATTAGTAATTTTCATCCCTAATGGAACAAAAATTTTTTAGGATAGATCCATTCAGATAGAAATAGATTAACGTGATAAGAGGAAGTGCTACCAACATAACAAAAATAAAAAAGCTAAAATTTTATAAAATTTGGTGAAATCCTATGTTTATCGTTTCGAATGAATACCAAACGAAATATTTACAATCTACCAACATAACAAAAATAAAAAACCTAAAATTTTATAAAATTTGGTGAAATCCTATGTTTATCGCTTCGAATGGATACCAAACGATGTATTTACATTCTACCAACATAACAAAAATAAAAAACCTAAAATTTTATGAAATTTGGGGAATTCCTATGTTTATCGTTTCGAATGAATACCAAACGAAGTATTTACAATCTACCAACATAACAAAAATAAAAAACCTAAAATTTTATAAAATTTGGTAAAATCCTATGTTTATCGTTTCGAATGGATACCAAACGATGTATTTACATTCTACCAACATAACAAAAATAAAAAACCTAAAATTTTATAAAATTTGGTAAAATCCTATGTTTATCGTTTCGAATGGATACCAAACGATGTATTTACATTCTACCAACATAACAAAAATAAAAAACCTAAAATTTTATAAAATTTGGTAAAATCCTATGTTTATCGTTTCGAATGGATACCAAACGATGTATTTACATTCTACCAACATAACAAAAATAAAAAACCTTAAATTTTATAAAATTTGGTGAAATCCTATGTTTATCGTTTCGAATGGATACCAAACGAAGTATTTACATTCTACCAACATAACAAAAACAAAAAACCTAAAATTTTATAAAATTTGGTGAAATCCTATGTTTATCGTTTCGAATGAATACCAAACGAAGTATTTACAATCTACCAACATAACAAAAATAAAAAACCTAAAATTTTATAAAATTTGGTGAAATCCTATGTTTATCGTTTCGAATGGATACCAAACGATGTATTTACATTCTACCAACATAACAAAAATAAAAAACCTAAAATTTTATAAAATTTGGTGAAATCCTATGTTTATCGTTTCGAATGGATACCAAACGATGTATTTACATTCTACCAACATAACAAAAATAAAAAACGTAAAATTTTATAAAATTTGGTGAAATCCTATGTTTATCGTTTCGAATGGATACCAAACGATGTATTTACATTCTACCAACATAACAAAAATAAAAAACCTAAAATTTTATAAAATTTGGTGAAATCCTATGTTTATCGTTTCGAATGGATACCAAACGATGTATTTACATTCTACCAACATAACAAAAATAAAAAACCTAAAATTTTATAAAATTTGGTGAAATCCTATGTTTATCGTTTCGAATGAATACCAAACGAAGTATTTACAATCTACCAACATAACAAAAATAAAAAACCTAAAATTTTATAAAATTTGGTAAAATCCTATGTTTATCGTTTCGAATGGATACCAAACGATGTATTTAATTTTTACTGTTTGGAATGCATATTAAAAGATCTATTCATGGGATAACTTAATATTTAATAAACAAAAATTAATAAATAATATTTTCATGTAATATTTCACAAAAAGAAGTGAAATCTCAGCCAAAAACATCGGAGATGCAAAAAGGGGCGCCTCGCATTATTTTTGCCTAGCGTCGAGGTGAAATCAAAAAAATGCGCCTCGCTTTTCTGATTTATATAAAAGCGAGGATATATGAAACAAATAAAATTCTGTAGGGGGTTTTATTTAAGTGAAAATATTTCCTCGCTTTTATATAAATCAGAAAAGCGAGGCGCATTTTTTTGATTTCACCTCAACGCTAGGCAAAAATAATGCGAGGCGCCCCTTTTTGCATCTCCGATGTTTTTGGCTGAGATAAGGTTATGTTAAAGAAGAATAAATTAATTTAATTTTCAATTAAATATTCAATCAAGCTGATTTATTTCGAGCTTTTTGTTAATTTAATTGTTTATTTATTTATTTTTCTTTAATAAGTCGGTTTTATTTATTTATTATTTATTTATTTTACTAGGTTAATTGACTTTAAGCATTGCTTTGTGTGGCGGTGGTCAGGGAAATGCCTTAGTAGCTGGTGAGTCTTATTGCAAACAATAATAATAATATTCAATCAATTTCTTTTTAATATAACAACGGCCCTGAAGTTCAGAGGTGAAGAATAAGCTTCTAGTGCTAGAGCCAAGGGGCGTATATAAAGAAGGGGGGCCGAGGGGACGCGGACCTGTCCAAAATTTTTCACATATATACGGGAATATGGCCAATATCTATATTTTTATGGCCAATTTATATTTTTGTTTGAAAAAGTGGGTAGCAAAAATAAAAGTAATAAAAAAATTGAATATATATGAGCATTTTTTTAAATAAAACTTTTATCTTTGAGAGGGTCGGGGCCCCTCGGGGATCAAGTAGTATATCCGATGTTTTTAAAATATTTTTGTATATGGGGGGAGGGGGGATATTTAAAAATGAGTTGCCCCCCCCCCTTCAAAATACTCCCCTGGCTAGACGTAGAGGGTTCACATCCCGTCTTAAACGAAAAAAGTAAAAATAAATCGAAAAAAATGACCTTAAACAAATAAAATTAAAAAATTATATAGCAATGCAATACAAGAGAAAATATTTATCGATTATAATTTTTTAATGTTTTGAACTTTTTTTTCTAAATCAAATTTAAAAAACAAAAATTTATCCATGATGCATTCAGGATCATGATAATTTTTTTTAACGAATCTTACTGAAGGCGTATGTTAATTATAATAAAATATAATTTTATTTTTTTTTTTAATTTAATAATAGAGTATTTTTTTTTTATTAATATCATTGATTTAAAAAAATCCTTTGATGTTTTTGTTCTTTACTAATACATATTTTTTTTTTTTTTAATTATTTGCGCATTTATTTTTTCCGAATACTTGTATTATTACGAATACGTAGACCAAATTCGAAAATCATAATATCTCATAATCATCATTTTCAAATATTTCAAAGTCGTTCTGTCAAAATGGATCAAAAGTGACCTCTAAAAGATTGATCGATACTCACACACACACACACACACACACACACACATAAAATAACAGAGAGACAGAGATAGTATCAATAATAGGAGAGATTTCTATTAAATTTTTTTAATTAAAATTCCATTATTAGACGCCATTCCATCTTTGTGGGTTCCATCTCAATCATTTCGTGAAAAAAATTAAATACTTAACTATAAGTATATTTAATAGCCTATAAAATATACAATAGAATTGGAAATCTCATTTTAAGATGAAATTTAACTGCTCAAGAAAATAATGTTTTTTTTTTTGACCGTAAAGTCCATTTAGATCTCGACTTTATTAATTGATAGAAAATATAATTAAAGAGAAAGTTGCGACTAGTCACACCAGATTTTTTCTTCTCTCATTCATTTTGTTATTTTCCTGTTTTAGTTAATTTATTATGACTCAGGACGTAATTATTCCCATCGAAGATACCAAGAGTTAATAATAATAAGAATGCACAACCCTTATTAAGATAAGGGAAATATTTTTATAGCATAACAACAATTTTTAATATTACAGAATAAAACATTATCTAATATCCCATACTATAAGGAAAGATTAAGATGATAATAAATTATTA
>JAKCPI010008408.1:0-55879 GCA_023213315.1 Euborellia annulipes
AAGAATGCAGAAGTACTGTCCCTTTTCATGAAATACTGCTGTATAGTTTTTGATACAGACTGCTCATTAAATTGGTTTATGGACATCCTGAACTTAAAAATAAAAACAAATACTACTTTAAGAACCTTGTCCTCGGAGGGAGAAGGAGTTAAGCTGTTTGTCGAAGTGGGAGTAGGTGTCGTTGAAGTAGAAGTAATAAGTGGCAGGGAGGGTGTAATCGAAGCAGAAGGTACAGTGGCCATGGCACTCAACAGCATCGGTGAACTTGTAGTAGCTGAACTAATCGGAGGAGGAGTAGGAGTAATTATATTGTGTGATGAAACTAAGCCTACACCTCCGCTTCCTACACTAATTCCAGCACCAGCACCAGCAGCAGTTGCACCTCGACCAGTTCCATTGAGTCTAGGTCGACCTACTGAATTTCCCATTCGTCGGGCCATTAAGGGTATACGTGATCCACGAAGATTATCCTGGATAACAAATAGAAACAAATTCATTAGTGTGAATAAAAAGGAATGTAAAAGTCATTAATATCCAGCCTACATGTATAATAATTAAATATAAAGGGAACGAAGTCAAAAATAAATTTCGTATTTTTTTTTAATTAACGGCCAAATAGTTGTTCAGCACTTTTGCAAAAGATGGCAGGCTAATCTAACAGCAGGCATTATCACTATTCATTATTTAAAAAATCAACGAAAATCAAACAAATACATGATATTAAATATAGCCCTACTATCCTGCCATCTGTTGGCAAATTTTCGTAATAGTTGGCTTTTTAGTCACATTTTTAAGACCCCTTACGCCAAAAACATGCGAACAGCTTTGCCTCCGAAGTGTCTTAAACGTTTTCTTCTGCTTTGATTATAAATTTTTTTTTTTTTTTTTTATATACACGTAAAAACAGATACGTACCGCTCCAAGGATGGCAGGTCCTTGACGAGGCAAAACGCATCTGCCAGTGATTGCTAATTCAGGTGAATCGTGACGGTGCAATTCAACTACCTTCCTTACATCTCTGATCAAGGCAATCGGATCGGTGATCAATTCAGGAACATTCTTTTTATTTAACGGAAGGGTATGCAGATACATCACAATCGCCTAAGGGAAAAAAAATTTACTGAATTACGTAATAATTTACTAATAAAATTTGTCATTAGTGTAAAGCGGAATGTTAAACAAAGTAAACGGTTGACATTTTTTCCTATCGAGAGGGGACTTATTCGGGTTTTTTTCTCTCTCCATTCTTTTTATTAGCCTAAAATAGAGGTGACAAAGCCAATTTGATCCAGATTTCTAGAAGAAATATGAAGGTGACATTAACCTATAAAAAACTTAAGTTATTTTATTTATTCAACAATTAATAAAATATTTAAAACAAATATTAAAGCAACTTAAGGAATTCTCGGCTGGGAATTCGAATATAATTTAAAACAACTTGCAGAGGTCCCGACTTTGCGGGTTCGGTCCGGTTACGGTTCGGTTCTGTTTAGAAAAAAATTTAAAACAACTAGGGAATTTTCTCGGCTTCGGTCCAAAATCGTTCAGTTCTAAGCGAAATGAATGATTTTGAACAGTGCTAACCGATCCGAAGACCGACACTAGGGGAACTTTCTCGGTTGAAAAAAAAGGTTGCAAATGCAAAATATTTTATTAATCTCAACTATAATTATTCACTGAACAAGATTTTAATGATGAAAAATATAAAAGAGAAAGAAAAAAATACCAAATGGTAAGATACAGTATATAATAGCTTTCTTATAGGTTTATGTCACCTTCATATTATGTTTCTTCTATATTTTCGTTATTTTTATAGAAATCTGGATCGAATTGCTTTACCACCTCTATTTTATGGTAATAAAATGAATGGAGAGTGAAAAAACCCGAAAAAGTTCTCTACCATAGAAAAAAAAAATATCGACATAATGTTAAATCGAGCCAGTAAACGAAATAGATAGTTTGAAAATTTTCAATTTATTTAATCGAAAGATTCTTTCACCTTTTTCAATGAATTAGAAATACCAAATATATTAAATTCCTTGATTGGCCCTCGGGGTTTGGTGTAGAGGTTAGCGTGCTAACCTCGTATACCAAACGTCGCGGGTTCGGACCCCGGGCAGTCCGATGATTTTATTTAAGCCATTTGGATACCAAATGGATTAAATAAGAATGCCAATATGTGTATATTATCAATAACGGATATCGTTTAAAGTCTTAAATGGCCTGAGTTGCCGAAAAGACCGTGTGAATGTGAAATTCCTTGATTGGAAATATTTTAAAAAAATTTAAAAAAGATAATTTATTAATAAGAACCTTGAGTCCATGTAATTCATGCTGCGTGAGATGTGAATGCTGTCTCGGTGGTGCTACTTTCGCAGTAGCATCTCTGTTTCCCAATTCGTCATCAGCATAGGGCAATACTGTTTCTGAGGAATCTTTGTCGTTATTTTCGTCATCGGGACCTTCTAGATGAGTATGTCCCAAGAGACATTGAACATACCTCGCGAGCACATACCAAAGCATCTCAGTGAAAAATGGGTAACGAAATTTTTGAGGAACCTTAAAAAAAAAAAATAACGAAATCATTTATAAACATATTCTATGTTTATAAGTTATATTTATTTATTTATTTACATGAGTGGCATCTTCAAGATGAGCCGTTTTCAATTGTTTTTCGATGCCAAATGAGTGAAGAAAATTGCCACCAAAAACAAGGGAATCGGCAGGAGTATAGACGGCGTGGATCCATCCGGTAGGGATGAATAACGTTTGACCGGCTGCAATATTTACTCGGGAACATTTTTCAACCGTATCGCCGAAAAAATGTCCGCTTGTTTTCCTGAGAGAACCCAAGCTTGATATAAGGAAAGATTTCTTTCTGTTGGTGGGATTAGCCAAAAGATCTGTAAAAAAAAAATAATAATTTATAATATTACCATTTATTCCATTTTTTTATCTTGTATTTAATTATTTACCTTTCCTCCTTTAAGAATATGATACCAGACACTAGTGCCTCCGAAATCGACATGGAAATCTGTATAGCATCCTTTGACAGACATGAGACAATATTTTTGTACCTTTGGGTACATCATTTCGGGCATTGCATTCGTTGACTCAGTCTGTTGCTCTTTAAGATGCCGAGGCCATACTGTATCCACCCAATCAAGCTGTCTTACCTAAATAAGAAAATATTATTTTTTCCAACTATGTGACTGCATGAAGAATGGTTTATATTATTATAAATAATAACAGAACTTACTAAAGAGGGTGCATGAATATAATTCTCTAATTTAGTGTGCGAAAACTCTAATGAGATAACATTTAATAATTTTTCCTTTTCTGGGTTTTCGTAATATTTTTGCCATTCTTTCATTGTCATTTCTACATTCTTTTGTGTGTTCACATCCATCACATCAAGCATTCTACGAGATCCTGAAAAAAAATAAAGAACAATCATTAATATTTACAAGAGAAAAAAAAACCTTTACCTATGTTAATATTAGAAATAATTAAATGAATAGCCTAATAAAAAAAAATTTAAAATAAATAAATCTCAAATTTTACTAGTGTGTAAATAAAATGCGAAATTGAAATGTTTGAAGGTGACTGGAATCCACTTCAGTATAATTATGAAAATTCTCCGGAGTATGTATCGTAATTTTATTTATTTAATATCATAAGAGATAAAAAGAAAAAAATTTGCGAGGTTAAATTTCTCACGATCATAATATATAGTGTGGAGAAATTATAATAATTAATTGTTTAAAAAGAGGTTCGCTTCTCGCCCCAACCGAGAAAAATTGAATTGAAATAAATAGGGAGGTTGATATAAATTAATGTGCTTAGATCATTGGTAAAGTAAATAAAATATTAATATAGTTCAAAGTTTATATAACTTTTGCAGAAAATATTTTTTTTAAATAAATAAATAAGCAGAGGGTCTAAATGGTCATAGATGCCTAAAAAACATTAAACATATAAAAAAATATTAATATTATATTTTGTAGACGGGACAGTCCTAAATTATTCAAGCCTGCAGATTTACTCGTCGTCCCAGGTTTTTGGTGGCTTGTTTGTAAATTAAAATGATTTCTCAATTTTAATTTTTTTATTATCTCTCCTTTCAGGTCAAGTGTATTGCAATTTTTTCACTTTCAAAACTGAAAGGAAAGATAATAAAAAAATTAAAATTGAGAAATCGTTTTAATTTACAAACAAGCCACCAAAAACCTGGGACGAGGAGTAAATCTGCAGGATTGAATAATATAAAAAAATATGCTTTAATTAATTTGGTATATTTTAAGGTGCGCGTCTCGAGGTGCTAATTTTGAGAGTTTCCAGAGGCCCAATTTTGAAGCTATCAACCTCAAATTTTTTTTTTTAAATTAAAGCTAGGGCTATTTAAAATATCTACAACTTTTTTGATTAAAAAAAAAAAAAATTTTTAGATTAATCACAATAAAAAAAGATATTAAAAAAAAATTCTCTCTATATCTTATAAATCTTATAAATAATTAAATTAGTTAGTAATCATGATGTTAAAAAATAATTAATTTTTTGCCTTTAATAAATTAGCTGGAATCTTTAAAATGAAATGGAATAAAACGCTTGTTTTCCTAAGGGAAAAACTAACTCCATCTCTTGCCGCCTAGAGTAACCAGCTTCTCATTCGGCGTTTAACGGTTTTTCGAGAGGCGCACCTCTTTTAGCAAAGTGTTAATAACTGCTAAATATTTTTAAGATACAAAAGATAATTGATTTACTCACCAACACACATTCGAACATCATTAACACTAAAGGTTTGACTGGGTACCTTGATACCCAAATCTATTTTATCACGTACTAACACTGGAGTAGTAAAACCATATCGCTGAATATAAGCAAGGTTGAATTCTGAAAGGAAAAAAAAATTATAAATGTTAGTAATTTACGATTACATTAACTTTACATGGCCAACCTACGGTTGATGAGCAAAGTTTATAATAGCTAAGTAAATAAGTAGGTTTTTTTCACAAATTTGGCCGCCCCAGGCGCGTGCCTAGTTCGCCTCTTCGTAAATACGGCCCAGGAAATTAGATATTAAGAAACGTTTGAAAAGTGAACATATCGCAATCAAAGGTATCCAAGAAATTAACAAATTCTATTTAACTATATTATGCATAATTTATAAATATATTTGTATTTCAAATTCCCACCCCCTCTAAGAAACAAGAATTACCATTATTAGTGGTGGATATATGGTTACAGTGCGTAGCGAAGGGGGGCTAGGGGGGCCATCATGTTCCGGGTGCTACTCACAAAGGGTCAAATGGTCGGCAAAACAAAAAATTGCTAGATAATTTTGTCTCAAATTTAAAGCTTAGCTTGAGCCTATGACTTTATTTATTTATTAATTTGCGAGTATTTTTTACATATAATATTATATAGTTTTCGAATGAGGGGGGGGGGGGGCTAAAAGGTATTGAGCCCCAGGCGCAAGCTCAAGCTCGCTACGCCACTGTATGGTTAGTCCCGTGATGCCAGTGTCTAGGGCGGCAAAATTTTAGAGTCGAATTTAAAGAAAGATTAAAATCTTATATTAGAGTGAGGTAGATGGCTGAGTAGATCTTGTAGTAAGGAAGAAAGAAAAGAGCGATTGCAGCTCATCAGGGATGGTCGTATCTGACCGAAACGTCGGCTTGAAGTGATTAATAAACGAAATAAACTTAGATGCAATCGCTCTTTTCTTTCTTCCTTACTATAAAATCTTATAATCAATTGTCTTAGTTACAGTGACAGCGCCCGTGGGTGAAGGGAAAAGGCGGCATATTATAATATTAATAAGGAGGGGGGTGGCAAATTAAATTTTACCCCTCCTAACAAATCTCCTAGTTCCGGCCCTGACTAACATATTCGCAAAAAATTATTGAAGGATAAAAAATTAAAAATATATGGATCATTCCGATATTAAAATATTTTCTCAATTATCAAAAAATAGAAAGAATATTTTATCGAAACCCGTAACTTCTAGGTTTTTTTTTTTTTTAAATAATATGCCGTAATTAGAAAAAAATAAGGCACTCATGGGAATAGAACACATGTATTTTCATTGGACATATTTTCAGAAATAGTAATATTTGAAGAACGATTTTTTTATTGCAAAAAAAAAATCAAAAATAAAAGATTTTAGGAAGAGATTAATTATTAGACGAGTGGAAAATTATTCAAAAGAAATTAATTTGGAACATGCCCAAAAAATGCCTTTATAATTAGCCACCTAATTACAAAACTCTTTAATTCATTATTCCTTTTCATTGATTTTTTTATTTGCAAGTTGTGCAATATACACAGACGGAGCCTTTACGTCCAAGTCCGCACCCCCTCCCTCTCAAGGTAATGTTATTTTTGTTTGCAAAGGCGCTACATTCCCGTGTCTGGTGCTATTAGTGTATTTAGTAACGCTTGAATTCATTATTTGGAAGGGTAAAATCAAGGTTGCTACAGGTTATAGTTATCTAGAGGCGGACTTAGGCGTTAAGGGGACTCGGGACGTTTGCTACTTTTTTATATTATTAATTAAGAAAGAAAAATGGAGTATATTTCATTGTTTTATAGGATGAGAAAAGCAGCCTTTATTTAACAAAAATGGTTTTTATTTCATATTTAGGGAATATGCTCTTGAATTATTATTTTGTAACGTTGCGATTGCTGAAGGGAGCACAATACCCCCCTCCCCCCTTGATTGCTCACCTCAAAACAGAATAGAGTTGTTCAAGATCCATGCTAAAAAAATCTGGTGTGATTGGTCGCACAGCACACAATTTTCTCTTACCTTAATAATTAATTGAAAGTTGTGTTCGGTGCTTGTCACATCAGATTTTTTGTGTCGACATATATTTAGTTTTTGACCGTAAGACCAACATTAAATAGAATTCAAGATGTATAATTTATAAAAACATGGGAAAATATTTATATTTTGTTACCGTTCTCCTATCTTTCCTATAAAGTAAAGTGTGCTTCAAACAATTTTCATTGTAAAATGAGAGTATTCATTTTTAAAGAGGATCTAAAAAATAATTGGTTTATAAATTTTAATCAAAATCGTTAGAACCAATTTGGAGAAAAGTAAAAACGCTAAAATCTAACATCCTATAAGAACTGCTAAAATCTTGAACATTTATCTGCCCCTGTCCTGAAACAATCAAGGACCAATTTAGGAGTGAAATGAGAGGGTTTCTGAGAAAAGGAGAAAAACTCTCTTTCTACCAAATCGCGAAAGACAGACATAACAGGCAGTAGCGTAGCCAGGATTTCTGCTTGGGGGGGGGGGTCCAAAAGTTTTATGAACACCCGGGGGGGGGGGGAGAGAAACCCCCCCCTTCTCCAAGAAACTTAAAGTGGAGAAATTTTAAAGAGAAATAAAAAACAAAATAAATTTTTTTTTTCTTGAAAAAAAAAAATAATTTTAATACAAAATTCGTAAATATTAGAGATTTTTTCAATTATTTATAAGTTTTTCTTTTAGATTTTAGAATTTATGTGAGAGTTAATAAACTAATTATTTAAAAAAAAAAATCATTAGGGAAAACAATAGGTATTTTTTTGTTTTGGAAAAGGCTTTGGGGGGTGACCGGCCCCCCTGCCCCCCCCCCCCTGAATACGCCACTGATAACAGGTATGATAGAGGAATTCTCTTACTCTCTTGAACATCAGTCAAAAACAAATTATCAGCTTTTGAAACTAAAACTTCTTTAAGTGTCGTACATACTAGAGATATTTAAATAAACTAGAAATCAAGTTAAGTAATATATTTTGAATAGAACGGTATGCATATGAGGCCTTCAGCTCCAGAATGGCCTAACCCACATTTCACTTTTTTGATTTTATGCCTTAAGACTAACCGCATAACTTATATTTTAAAAAAATACTGTAGTGTCCTAAGCAACCTTCTCGTTTTTATCGCTAAATTTCAGCACATGTATTACTCTGGAATTCATGATTTAATAGATACTAAGGCATAAAACAAAAAAAGTGAAGTGTGGGTTAGACCGTTCTGGCGCTGAAAGTCTCATATCTGAGATACAGTATGTCGTGTTACTTCTTTACTTCTACTGTGACGATATATTACCTAAATAGAATCAATTACAATCGCCAAAAAAGTTTTCGCTTCAATTTTAATGGTCAACTATTTTTATAATCAATAAATAAATGGATGGATAATTAATAACTCTTTTATTTGTACTTATTCCTAGGGAGCGGAGGTTACTTCTTCCAAAATAAAGTGGACCATAAGATATGAATTTAGTTTCCCTGGATACAACATGAATATTTCACTTTTCTTTATTTAGTAACCTTGACCTTGAAATCTTGAATGAACCTTTTTTTGTTGTAAATATGGAAATGAGACTTACCTTTGCCTTGCATTTCTTTGACGAATCCGGGTTCGAATCTGTTTGTTGTGAGTTTGTCATCGAGATCGAAGGTATGCCTTGGTTCAATTTCTTCATCACCCAGGCACCAGTCGTCTGTGTAGTGTTTGCGTTCTTTCCGATCCCGCTAAACAAACAAAACGAATTGCATTATTTATTTGTTTTAATTATTTTCATTTTATTGAACAATGATTTCTAAATTACGAGATTTTAAATCTATATTGTCAAAAAAGAATATCTTAAGATGGGATTTAACAACAAATTATCTGACTCGGTATTAATTAGTTCAAAATGAGGTTGGCATTTAAAAAATCTGGTGTGACTGGCCGCACAGCAGACAACTTTCTCTTACCTTTGGTAAGAGAACGTTGTTTCTGTGCTTATCACACCAGTTTTTTTTGTGTCGAGATATATTTAGTTCCGCCGATATATTAGAATTCAAGATGTAAAATATATAAACATGGGAAAATATTTGTATTTTGCTACCATGGAAACCATTTCTCCTATCTTTCCTATGAAGTACAAGAGTAAAGTGTGCTTCAAAAGATTTCAAAGGCAAAATGAGAATATACATTTTGAAAAGCATTTAAAAAATAATTTATTTATGAATTTTAAACAAAATAGTTAGACCGCGAATTTTGAAAAAATCAACAAAAAAAAAAAAAAAAACTCGGAAAAAGTACATCAGTAAATTACTAGTATTTTTTGTTGAAAAGCTTCGTGTCACGTCCCAGGGGTGGGGGTTAACTAACTAAAATATAAAATTTCAACCTCCTAGCTTTTTTCGTTCTTGAAATTTTGTTCACAGACTTAGGCACACACACAGACAGACAGACCATGTCGCGAAAATACTTTTTTGAATGCAGGGGACATCAAAACGTGTATATTCACCAAAATCTCGTCATCAAATTTTTGATATGAATCCAATACTTTCTATATATTATATAAGCCTATATATAGGTAAGAGAAAGTCAAAAAAAAATTTCATGAGAAAATATATGACTTAAAAATTATAATGGGAGATATAAGTATCTGAAATTCTCAAATTCCTAAAGAAATCAAGTTCAAGGTTAATGACATAAAAAATTGATTTTAAATGGATTAAAACGCAAGATTTTACTGATATATTTGTAAAAGGGCATATGAAAAATAGTTGATTTATATGAATTTTAAACTAAAAAAAGATTTATATTCTGTTACCATGGCAACCATTTCTCCTATCTTTTCTATGAAGTACAAGAGGAAAGTGTGCTTCAAAACTCTTGAAGGGCAAAATGAGAATGAGAAATCAAATTAAAAATAAGAATAAATTAGAATGCACTAATAAAATAAAGGAAAAAACTGTCTTAGTTTGGGTAACTCGTGGTTGCCATTCATGCATTAACAGGCCAACAGGTGTGAGTCAATGAGTATAATGTTTTTAAAGATATTGTAAAATTGAATTATTTATTCAGTGTTTCAATTCAATTATGAATTAAAGATAATGCAAACTGGGTAAACAAATTCAACAAAATGTCTTTCAATTCAAAATTAATTTTTTTTTAAGAATGTATGGTGTATCATGTGGGATGAATCATATGGAATATCACCTCCAAATTTAAACTTGTGTTAGTAACAAAGAAAATACTAATAATTAAAATGAGCTGTTACTAAACATAACAAATACCAATATTGTGATTAAAACAATAAAATTCAAATTGATTTAAAATTTCAATGAAAATTTCATAAAAAAATATTTATTTGACAAATATAATCTAAATGATTTTGAATAAAAAATTTACAATTATAAATTATAAATAATGTAATAATAGAAAAAGAGAAAAATAAGATTTGTTTTGAAGATTTTAGTCAGTAAAAGGAAAAAAATCACAAAATAAAATTAAGAAAAAATTCTATATTACAAGTGTTGAATTTAAAATATCTCCAAAATATTGTAGTTATAAATTAGTTTAATTGAATAATTGTGAAATTTTTAGTGAATGGAAATAGGAAAATTATTTTTGACAGATGAATGAATATAAATAAATATGCCACTAACCGGGCGAATGATATACTCTCTAGGTGGGACAACTTTGGGTTGACGTGGTTTTCGTCCAGCCATAATAAATTGAAATTTTAAGACAAAGTATGCACAAATATCATATATTTAATACATTCTCACAAAAAAACAACACATTTGATATAAACCATGTAAATATGCAACCATCTTGTTGGTCAGATGGGGCGTCTCTTTCCCCTCCAAATCGTTTCTTACTTCACACTCAATCAAACCAACCAAAGAAAACAAGTTTAATTAAAAAAAATTGAATTAAAATATAAAAATTAAAAAATTAAAACATAATAATTAAAAAAAAAATTCAATAAAAAATCATCAATGAATCGAAAGGGTTATTTATTGTATTTTTATAAAAAATTAATTATTCAATATATTTGATATTAAAATTGAATAGCGTAATCGATTGTTGTCGATCTTGTTTTATTTATTTATATTCCTATGGTGAGGAGTATAGGTGAGTAGGGCGATCTGTCATTCGCTGGGTGGGGGGAACGCATGCGAGGTGGGGAAATGGCCAACGTGCACACGTGACTTTTTGCACCGCGTTGATGGACGCTGATTTTGAAGACAAACTAACAAAATGCCAAAATTCTATTAAACATCTTTGATTATTAATGAATTAATGTCATCGAAACAAAACAAATATATAATTCCTTTGTTCTATCTCTATAAATTGGGCAAACACTTTTTAACAGTGAATTAAAATATTTTTTAAAAATTTAATATTTAAATAATTTAGATTATTAATAATTATTATATATTTAATCAATTTGCGAATAAAAAGTATATTTACCAATTTCCATTTCGAAGACATTGCTTCTTTCATGAAGAATTATTTATAAAATTAACACTTAAAAATAAACATATCACGAGATCATATTTTGTAACATTTTAAAGAGGTTTTGCAAATAAACTATCTCGAGTTGAGTATGAGTAATGTCGAAATCGCCTCGAGTGTTAAAAGAAGATAGACGAGCGTGCGAGAGAAAGAGAACGAATGCCAGAGGGGAGTCCATTGAAGCAAGTTTCTTTGTTTAGCCGCTCGATGGCGTTCATGTGGTGCGCAGCACAATCGATAAACTAATCCATAGATCAATTCTACTTTCTTTTTAAATTATTTAATATTAAACCTCCCTGATATTAAATTATGAAAAATATCTCAAAACCACAATAAAAATTTGAATTCCTAAAATATTTTCACCACTTGTTTTATTTTTAATATTAAAAAATATATATTTTATAAATATAGGTTAAATAAATTTTATAAAGATCATTATACTGTAGTTTTCCAAGTTAGTAAAAAAAATATTGATCAAATGATATTGAAATTTCTTAATATTAATAGGTATATTGTTATATAAATATAGTAAATTTCTGGGGTCGGGGTCGTTAAAACTTCAAGTATAAATTCCAAATATTTTCTAGGAAGAGCTTTGTTTGAAAAAATCAGGTGTACCTGGTCCCACCAGATTTTTTGTGTCGAGGTATATTTAGTTTATACTGTAGCACCTTAGTCAACTTGACCGCTTGCATTTCATAAGTAAAAAAGTCAATTGATTCAAAAATCTCCATAAGCTCTGTGTATTTTGTATGTTGACTGATTTAAATAGACTATGGTTAGTTTTCAAAATTTTAATCTCATATTTGGATATTTTATACCCAATAGAGAATCCTAAATAAATTTCATAAGATTTGGGAAAATTCTCGACCCCCTTTTGAATCTAAATTAACATGCAAATCCCCGGGGGGGGGGGGGGGGGGGGCCTCGCGGGGGGGCAAAAAAAAAAAAAGCATAGAGATTTAAATTGGCTCTATGGAAGGAAGGCCGGAAAATGAATTTGAAAAATCTGAAATACATCAGTAAAGTGTATTTCAAACAAAAATATTTTTTTCTCACTCACACTCACACAGAAATTCACAGTCTTTTCGGCAACTCAGGCCATATAAGACTCCGAACCCGCGACCCTTGGTATACAGCAGGCCCCTGCCCCTACACCAGGCCCGCGGGCTATATGAATTTTAATCTAAAAGGAAAAATATTTATATTCTGTTACCATGGGAATCATTTCTCCTATCTTTCCTATGAAGTGCAAGAGTAAAGTGTGCTTCAAAAGATTTCAAGGGCAAAATGAGAATATACATTTTAAAGAGCTTGTAAAAGATAAGTGATTTTTGAATTTTAATCAAAATCGTTGGAGCGAATTTTGAGAAAATAAAAAAAAAAAAAAAAACTGAAAATATACATCAGTAAAGTACTAGTACTTTTTGGGCAAGTCCAGGAGGCGCAATGTTTGACCAAAAAAAATTAATAATATTAAAAATATTTTTTTCCATCTGAATTATTTTTTTTTTTATTTAAGCTCTTTTTTGGCATCAAAGGCCATTTAACCCCATACCTAATTATTTCAAATGATTGGTAGCCAATTAAATGAAATAAATACCCTAGGCACGAGAAGCTAATGTCTTTTCTCTGAGCCAAGGGTCACGGGATCCATCTGAATTGTATGTATTCGGGTTATACTAATATACTAATAGATATGTGACAAAGTCCAGAAGGTGGAACCGTCTGTTGAAGGCAACCATGAACGTAGCTAGGGCCCCCCCCCCTGGTCTGGGGGACCCCCCTCCCCCAGAAGGATCGAAGGCCCCCCCCCCCCACACACACAGAAAAATCCTGAGAGTGAAATTTTTTTTGTTTTTTAGCAATTAATCCAATTTCAATTTTCAAGGATCTCCTCCTATCAGCTGTACTTGTGCGCGATTGTTTTTTCGTGTGATCTCGTTGAAAATAAAAAAAATTTATTTTCATCTTCGTGTGATTAATTTCTAGTTTACACAATCCCTTTTAGATTTCTAGAAAAATGTCATTAGAAATTATGCTTAATTTACGTTTAGGAAAGAATTAAAAAATTTCCCAAGGGATAAACCCTAGGATTACCACTTGAGCAGGGGATTAACCCATACCCCTCGGAGGATGGTCCCATGCCCCTCCAGCCAAATTTCCAGTTACGCCCATGAAGGCAACCTGTGCGGTTTTTATTACATATATAGATACGATAAAGTATCAAATTGAACGGTCTTGGCCTAGGGGTAAATTTTACCTATAATCTACTAACAAATAATAATACAAGAGAACAGATCCTTAACAAAGTCAAAATTTTGAATATGAATTTCGAAAAAGAGGAAGATGTTGTCCGGCCGTACTCGTTTGGATAAAGACAAATAAATCGAGGATTCAAAATACTGTTTTTGAGTAAATTAGAATGAGTTGCCCTAAACACGGAAATAGTCTCTAATCTATTACAATGGACAAACCCCATAAGGAAATTATAAATTGTTTATTTGATATTTCTTAATTGAAAACATTTAATCAATTATCACATTTGTCTTTTAGGGTTAGAGTGGGAGGGTCAGAGATAAACTTACACCCCTTTAGGGAAGTAAATGTTGCAATCGAGGGCAGGAGAAGAGGAATGAATGAGAGAGAGTGTGAGTCGGCGTCGCCGGCGATCGTTGCCCCGGCGCCGCCGTCCCCCCCAGCGAACAGCGGTGCTCGGGTTCATCAGGGTTCATAGCGCGGTCAACCAGCCCGATGCTGTTAGTCCAACCACGGGGTCCCACCATGAAGGAGCATCGGATCAAGAGACTGCCAGTTCAAAGGTAACAAATCCACATGCCTTTCTTTTATATTAAAAAAAAAAAAAAATTATATCAGCAGATTTTAGAAAAATAAGATTAATATGTAATTATTTGAAAAAACCCAAAAAGACATTTGTTGGTCTATTTTTTTTTTAATCATTTATATTTTTAAAAGGAGGCTAAATAATAGTGTTTCTTCAAAATTTGCTGATATCATGTCTTCTGTTCATTTAAAGACATTTTTTTTTAATATGTCGAATTTAACTCTTTATAAGTTTTTGTTCCTGTTATTATTGATACTACTGTATTTCTTTTAAGTACTTTTTTTTGAAGAAAATTTTTTTTTTAGATGAATGTAAATAATTAATAGTCCTCAAAGGAGGTCCGTTAGACTCCACGTGGAGTTAATCCTGACGAAAATTGAAAAATTTAGAAATACAAATATTTTTAATTTAAATATGATATTTTTTTTGCCAATCGTTGAATCGAGGCCTTTTAATTGGAATAAATAAATATGCCTGGATTACATGTACCGAGTATTCACAAGTTATAAGTCTATATGGCCTCAGATGCCGAAAGACTTATAAAAAAATTCAACAAAAAAGTTATTGTTGCACTTTTTAGACTTATGCATACTCTTCTTTGCTTTTAAATTTTTTTCTAAAGAAGCAGAGGAGCATATTGGCTCTATAGATGTTGTTATAGCACAGTGGATCGAGGGGAGAGGAGGGGAAAGGAGAATAAAAAAAATTCTATTCTTAGCTCGGGTAATTTGTGGTTGGCATTAAGATGCGAGGCCCATCAAGTATTTTGAAAATATTAACGATTCAAAAAAAATGGTCTCCTCATAGTTCATATATAATTTCCACCCCCCCCCCTCCACCCACATCAAAATCCCTCCAAGTGAGACTGCGAACCCTTGTAGAGATTAAATAAATATATTAATATGAACACTTAAAGGTTCCGATGTTAATTTATTTTTTTAATTTACTTAAGGTCTTTTTCAGCATCGGAGGTCATTTTGACTTAGCTAATGTTAATATATATATAGAGAAAAAATATTGGATTCATGTAAAAAATTCGTCGATATTTTGATGGATATACACGTTTTGAGGTCCCCTGAAATAAAAAAAGTGGTTTTTGCAACTTGGTATGTCTGTCTGTGAACAAAATATCTCAACAACGATTAGAGCTGGTAGGTTGAAATTTTGTATTTAAGTTAGGCAGCCCCCTGAAGCTTGAAAATAAGCTTTTGAACAAAATCGGCCAAAAGTAGTTTACTGGTGTACTTTTTAAGTTTATTTTGATTTTCTCAAAATTCGCTCTAACGATTTTGATTAAAATTCAAAATGAATTATTTTTTAGATGCTCTTTCAAATGTATATTCTCATTTTTTGATGCGAACCCTCAACCTTGGCACTCGGATGTTAATTTGATTTCTATTAAAATTTAACAGTGGCGCAACCAGGATTTGCTCCTGGGGGGGGGTTTCGCGGGGGGGGGGGGCTGATCTCAAATATTTTTCTGTGAAAATTTTTTTTTTTTTCGCAGAACCGAAGTTTTTTTTGCCTTGCGGGGAAATTTTTTCCAGTCCGTAAAAATATTTTACCTTTTTTTTTAGAGACGCTAAATTTTTGCCGCCCCGTGGAACCAAATTTTTTTTTCCATGCGCCGCCCGCGGAACATTTCCTCTTTTGCGGAACCGAAATTATTATATTTTTTCTTTTCTATTTGTAATATATATATTTTGATTTTTTTTTTATCTCCTGGGGGGGGGGGGGGGTTAAAACCCTAAAACACCCCCCTGGTTGCGCCTATGAATTTAATATGAATTTTTAGTTAATATTTTAACTAATTTATAGTTAGATTCTATAAGTTAGCTCCTTAATTTTGTAATTAATTAATAAATGTATAAAAAAGTGTGTGCCAGGCAATGCATCTGGTAGGCATTGAGATAGGACTATTTTAAAATTGACCCCGGGGTCACTCAACTGGGAGCCTCTGACCTCGATGTGGGCCAAGCCCTTCCTTTCTTTTCAAACGTCAAATTAGTCCATTTCGAGTGAAACAGAAACAATAGATCTCTATTTCTCAATAGAGGACATTTTGTAATTAACTTATTTGCACAATTAATTAATAAACATAAAAAATAAGTAATTTTATAAATATACATTCTAAAAAATTTGGAATTGCTAATTAATCTCTTTTAAAAAATTTTAGTTTTGAACATATAATTAAGAAATTATTTATTTTTTTGGGGTTTATTAAAATTATACATATATTAACGAGAGGCTAAATTATGATTTCTTTGAGGAAATGATGGATTGTAAATTTCCTTATGCAAAGTTCAACACAATTTAGAAAAATTATCAAACCTTCCTTAATATGGGATAATTTAATATGGATTTTGTGGGTCGTAGGAAATAGTAAATACATGGGTCCTAAAATGATTTCTTCTGGACATACGGTATTCAAATTTTCCATCTTAAAAAAGCAAGTGGAGGACCGGAGGACTCCCTCGGGCTTTGATTTGAGATCCGAAAAATAAACCTCTCAGCCAAACTTGTTCCTCAAGTTCTAAGCTGTAATCAGGGCTGTATTAATAAATAAGCTAAAAAGGCTGCAGCCTAGAGCGTCAACAAATTCAGGGGCGGCAGATTGACAATTTATTCAAAACTTAAGAAAAAATAAGTAGGCCTATAAAGAAAAAAATGTATTGTCCGACACCCCTTCAAACAAATAGTCTGCTCCGCTAGTATGTATTTTCTATCTAAAATGATTATCAATTAACGTGAGTATATTAATTTTGACAATGTCAAAAATCTAACCATCAAAATAACTTTGAACTGTTATAAATAAATAAATAGTATTTAATAAATCTCTTCATTTTAAGATAAATTTATTAGTATTCATAAGGACTGTCAGCAGGAACAAATAGTTTGCGAATATTTGGTAAATATTTCAATCCCCGAGTGATGGATGGAATCAAACGAGTGCAGGCCCGTATCCAGGATTTTGTTAAGGGGAAGGGGGGGGAGGGTTAAAGCATTTTGGAAAATAGGGGAGGGGTTGTTAAAATTTTTTTGTTCATGACATTCATTTAAAGAGCGAACAGGGTGGGGTAGCGTCTAACTTATGGACATACTTCAGATTATTCGCATTGATAATATGCAAAAAAAAATTTTATTTTGAAAATTAAACCATTTAGGGATGGGAGTAAAGCCCCCGAGCCTCCCCCCCAAAGTACTTGAACGGGTGTTTGGAAAATTGTCACACATAATATTTATATTCATGGTGACATCTACTTTAGTATATTGGATTAGAATATGTGACACGATTTGCAAAATAGCCGTTGCTTGTGCTGAAGATGATTCCTTGACACTAGGATCGAAATATTTACAAAATAAAACACAAATTATTTGTTCCTGACCAACAGTTGTTATGAAAATTGATCTTTCTTACGACCATCTTAAATAAACGCAAATTTATTAATTCATTAAAAAAAAAAAAATTAGTAATTTTTCTGAAATATTGTAGTTAAAAAAATAAATATTGATAATAAATATTTTGAAAATGAGGTTTAAGTGGATAAATTAGAAAAAGAGAATTTCTTCCCAAGGATGGGCATCGATTGGGGGGTGAAGGGTTGTCACCGGGAACGGGTGCCTGGGTTTCCATGGTCCCCATTCCCGTTCCCAACCCGACCCTTCAATATCTCTCCTGGTTCGTTCACCTTTGACCTCCTCATTCACTTGGACCAACCCTCCCCTCATATGCTACTCCCATCTTCTTTCTCTCTAATAAACATACGCAATATTTACTCTCTTTATAAAACATAATTGAAAAATAAATCTTGTTTCTAATCTTATGTTTAAAAAAAAAAATTTTAATTCAAATTTTTCAGTAAAGGAGAGAATAATTTTTTTGCATAAGAAATTTTAATTTCAAGTATTATTAATTTGTTTTCTCTCTCAATCGCTTATCATTTTAGTGAAACAAACTATTAAAAAAGTAAAATATTTGTTCTCTTTTAGTTGTGTATCTCTTTGAGGGTGGAAGGGGATCTGTTTCATAAATAACAATAGGGTCCCATTTGCATCCCCTTCTCTCAATAAGGGGTCGTCTACATATTACGTAACGTAATTAGTCCCTTCCCCTGTCACAGTTAGTCACATACAAACAAACGCCCCTACAAATATTATGTCACCACATAGAACTACCCCCCCCCCCCCCCTAAAAGGAAACTTGTTTTAAACTTTTTCTTAAAATTCCCCTATCAATACTAATATTCATATCATTTTATCTTTTTTTTTGCATACCAAGTCTCATCCAATTGTTATGTCAAGCTTAGAGAAACCCCCGGGTCCCCCATGTGTTAGTAACGTTTTGTCCAGACCCCCCCCCCCTCCTCCTAACTCATTACGTACCTAATCTCTTTTATTAATGATCATTAAATATCATTTCTTGATATGTTAGATAGTATGTTAGTAGATAAAAAATGATTTTTTTGTGTCGAGTTAGTTAGTTAATTAGTTTCCGCCGAAATATTATAATTCAAGATGTAAAATTTATAAGCAGGGGAAAATTTTTACTTTCTCTTATTATTATTCAATATATTTTGTTATCATGGCATCCATTGCTATTATCTTTCATAGGAAGTACAAGAGTAAAGTGTGCTTCAAAAGATTTCAAGGGCAAAATGAGAATATACATTTTAAAGAGCATATATATATATATATATATATTTTGATTTTAATCAAAAATCGAAAATCCAAAAAACTGAAAAAGTAAATCAGGAAAGTAATAGTACTTTTTGGCCTATTTTGTTTAAAAGCCTAGTGTTGGGTTCCAGGGAGGTACCTAACTTAAATAAAAAATTGCAACGGTCTAGCTCTTTTCGTTCTTGAGATATTTTGTTCACAGACAGACCATGTTGCAAAAACCACTATTTTTGACTCAGGGGATCTCAAAACGTGTATATCCATCAAAATCTCGACATCGAACTTTCGACATGACTTCACTTTCTCACTATATAATATATTACATATATAGGCAAGAGAAAATAAAAGAGGAATAAATGTAATGCTATTTCTTTTCGAGAGTAGATTAGTCATAATACCCGCCTGTTCTTAAATTTCCCACTAGATTTAAACATATATTACTAATCACCTCTGAAATTCTATGATAGAATAAATAAATTGAAATAAATTAATCATTTATTTATATTATTTACTCTCTTCATAATAAATGAATATAATTCCTTTATAGAATTGAAGCAGGGTATAGTCTTTGTTCTCTGCTGAATCGCCAAGAGATAAATGATAAAGACGACCTGTTGCCCTCTTTAGAGAGAATGTCACGGGTGAGTTATAAATTAATTAGATTTGAACATAAAATGTGAATGATTAATCAACTTGAATGTTTTCAGCTTGGCTATCCAAAGGAAACAATTTGGGACATAATGTGTAAAACAAATTTGGATCATATATATGAAAATAAATGTTTTGCTTGCTTAAATGAACAATGTTGTTGTTCTCGGGTCCCGCATCATCCTTTATTTCACATACCTCACCCAGGTAGGTAATTTTTCATTAAATTTAGGAACAAAATTAAATTGAAGTATAATGTAAGGGAAGATTTTTAAAAATGGGGTAAATGTAAAAAAAAAATTGGTACTTGTCTTTAGTTATATTTTAAAACAAAGATGAAACTAGAAAATGAATCACTTTTCTCTAAATCAAGGGTGGATTTCGACAGCAATTTACAGCCGCTGTGAACCTGTAACAAGAATCAAAACATGTATAAAAGTATACATATATTCCCTTATAGAAATCTCACAGTGATATCAGAGCATGACAGACAGAGAGACGGACATTATATAGTCTATATATAGATTTTCCTGAGTGTTCAAAATTATCCAATTTAAAATTTACTGTCATCCTATAATTTTATTAATTATTTTAGTTGAAGAAAATAATTTTCGATGTTGCTGTCTCATCTCTACCACTCCACCACCGGATTGTTCCAATTTGAATAATGATGAGGTGAGAAAACTACATTATAAAATTATGTTATTTTCACAATTGATTGTTTTTTTTTTCATTTAAAATTTTATCTACTATAATGATTAATTATGATTTTTATAGAAGAGGGAGACTTTGGAAAAACATTGGAAAAAGATTCAAGAGACTTTGATTTTAAATCCAAGTAAGTTTTGAATGTTTTTAAGAAATACCAATTTATTTGGATACAATTGATTTTATGAATGTTGGGCAGCAAATTTCAAGTAAAATTTTATTTTGTTGATAAAGAAGTGGCTGTTCAACGATTAGAATGATAGACAGGAAGAGAGGATGTCAGCCAAAAGGAGAGCCTCTATTACAATGTTGCCTAGGGCTCAATTTAGCCTTAGTCCGCCACTGCCCTTCATTCATATCAAATCGAGTTTCAAATGATGTCAATGATTAAAATGTTTTTTTAAAGTTGAATTTTTTCTTCTAATATTCAAGATGGAGCATGGGTGTCGGTGTCTCATTTGGAGAACCATTATTCACGTGCAGAAGTGTTCGTCACACTTGGACGAACTCTTCTTGAAAGGGGAGCATTTACCGAAACTTATCAACTCATCATGGCATTGTTACATAGAGAAGTATGAATTAACGCTTTTATATCCCTCGGGCTTGGTGTAGTTGGTAACGAGCTTACCTTCTATATCATGGGTCGCGGGTTCGGATCCCAGACAGTCCGATGATTTTATTTAAGCCATTTGAATACCAAATGGCATAAATAAAAATGCCTGGATCCCAATTGATATATTCAAAAATAAAGGTTATCGTAAAAAGTCTTATATGGTTTATTAAAGCTTTTGTGGATTGAAATATTATTATTAGGAGAATTTTTATTTATAGACCATATTTTTGTATTAAATATTTATTAAAAATATATAAATACTGTACAGGGCCGGAACTAGGAGATTTTATAGGGGGGCAAAATTTAATTTGCCGCCCCTTCCTTAAAATTTTCCTTTATCTCAAAAATTTTTCCGCGGAACCAAAATTTTTTCGTGTGCCGTTCGCGGAACCAAAATTTTTTCCCGTCCGAAAAAATATTCGTAACCAAAAATTTTTATCTTTCTTGGATTGCCGCCCCCCTGATATCTGCCGCCCGGGGCACGTGCACCCACTGCCCCCCCCCCCTAGATCCGGCCCTGATACTGTACAACGTTTCGACTGCTTATTCTGCAGCCGTTATCAAGTAGGCTACTGTGCACTTGCTCACTTGCTCCCACAGTTCACTTGAGTCGGAGCAAGTGCACAGTAGCCTACTTGATAACGGCTGCAGAATAAGCAGTCGAAACGTTGTACAGTATTTATATATTTTTAATAAATATTTAATACAAAAATGTGGTCTATAATTAAAAATTCTCCTAATAATAGTCTTATATGGCCTAGGTTGCAAAACAGACTGTGTGTATGAGTGTGTGAGTGTGAGTGGGAAAAAAGTGTGTGTTAAAAAATAATAAGAATGGTATCTTTGTTATTTCTCTTTAAAAAAAACCAACTTTTACATTTTATTGACAAATTTTTTGACTTTTGGTATAACTTAAAATTGCAAAAGCAGTTAGAAAAAAAATTATTTTATCAATATTTAAATTAAAATTAAAATTAATGATGTTATTATTATTGTCTCTATCAGTATATTAACATGTTTTTTGGATTTTTAGAAATCTACGGTAGATCCGAATACCATCGATAATAAAGGCCAGTCTCTGCTATCATATGCTGTTGGATGCGCAAACGATAAAGCGGCGGATGCTATCAGGGCCCTCTTAAACTCGGGTGCTAACGTCTGGGTAACAACAGAGAAGCAATCCCCATTTACTTGCTTCCTTAAAACGGTAATTCTATGAATGCAATTATGCATAACAATTTTCCAATTTTTAGGATTTGAAAGAATAGATGTGCAGTTTTTTTTTTTATAAAATATTTTAATTACCCTCTTGATCAGGTCTTTATTAGAGTACAAATCAACTTATATATTGGCTGACAAGAAAATTTGATTGGTTTTGACGAGTTAAATTATAATGTCGTCAAAGTCATGCAATCAATATGTCTTGTCGTCAGATATTTAAGGTAGGCTAAGTGTATGCAAATAAAAACCTGATAAACATAGGATCTCTTCAAAATGTCATTTAAAAAGCATAATTAAAACATTTTACCAAAAGTCTGTTAATTTCTTTTTTCAAATTATTTAGTCAACTCCAGGCTATCCAAACAATTTACAAAATATATATACGAAAAGATTTATAGCGCAGCTTTAATTACAATCAAAAGAATTTGAGATTTGTACTAATTTTGCAGATTATTCGTCGAGGTTCTTTGAATTTGGATCAATGTGGCGAGAGTCTGAATCTGTTGTGTTTGGCAATGTCAAGTAATCCAAAAAAAATGCACTCACATGTAATGCAAACTATGTTTAACAACGCGAGAAATTACAAGGTAATTAAATTAATAATAGATTTAAAAATAAATATCAATAAATTAATAAAAAATATTTATTCTTCTAGATTTTGGGTCCCGTCTTTTATGAATTGAAACATACAATGGCTCATTATTGGAAAGATATACCAGAATTGAAGGTACTTGCTCGAGCAAAGTTCAGAAATGAATTCCTCAATAACTCTCAAAAGCGTTTGAATCACACAACTCTCACTGCCCTAGGATTTCCTAAAGCTTTACGAGATTATATTCTTCTATATTAAATATATTATATCTATATTATATAAAAAAAATCAAAAATATGTTAAAATTTGAAAATTATTTAATAATAAAGTTGTTTACATATCAAGAAATAATTTTTCTTATAATAAAAATATCGAATTTTAACTTATTTTTGATTTTATTGTATTACGTATTATAATATTACTTTCTCCATATACATGTATGTATAATTTATGAATTTGAAAATATGATATAAAAAGTCGAAGGATGTTTTAACATAAGGTTGAAATTTTAAAAATTTGTAAATAGGCCAGGCTCTAGGATTTTGGCGCCCCGATGCAGAATAGTAATTGACACCTTACAACCAGGGTCATATATAGAAATTTTTTTCCGGGGGCCTGAACTCAAAAATTTTTTCTGCGAAAAATTTTTTTTTAAAGAAACAAAATTTTTGCCGCCCTTCAAAAAATTTTTTTTTGTGTAAATTATGGCGCCCTTGTACGGGAGCGTCCCGATGAGACGCATCCTGTGCTAACACGTAGAGCCTGCCCTGTTTGTAAAACATGTTTATTTCTTCTTAGGTACAGAATACCCAGAAAAAAAGGAAGTGGAGTTAGCCGAAGGCGGGCTTTACCACTTGTACCCTTTATATCGCTTCTGAGGTTCAAGTTAAAATGCCCTTAAAGTTTAGTAAAAAGTTTAGGACAAGGCTCGAATTATCATGTCATAGTCTCCATTAAAACGTTAATTTTGGCCCGCCAGATGAGTGTCGATTTAGTCCCTAAAATGAAAATAAAAATCAAATGACAATAATTTAGTTGCTTATCATATATGGAGAAAGTATAGCCTATGTAATTTTGTTTAAAATTTTTTTTACTAAACTCTATACTGCCATTTTTAATATATTTAAGGAACCAAATTCTATTGATTATAAATTAGAAACAAATCGTTTCTATATATAAAGCACAAAATTTCTTTGGTGTTTTATAAAAACTACGTGTTCATTTTTGTATTTATAAATGTGAGTGTAATAATGATACATCTTATTCTGAATATTTAAGAGGAAAGTAAGAGATAGATGACTGAATAAGCTTATATGATGAAATGATAGGAAGCAGGTAAAGAGAAAACAAAACAATACAAAAAATATTTGGAATTTTGGATTTGTTTTTTCATTAACTACTAACAGGAATAATTTTGATATGGAAAGACAAAATGGAATTTAGAGCTTATATTTTCAGCAAAATTAAGAAGTGGTTTGAAAATGGATATTACAAATAGCATAGATAACAAGATGATATTAGAATATTCTTTAAAAAATTTGGGTGTATTAAGATTGTATTTTTAGCAAACCTAGTGACTTTTCGTTGGAGTTGTAAAAAGTGAAAATTAATTATGGTAAAGTTTAATATTAAAAGAAAGACAATATAAGCTACCATTTAATTCGGATAAAGGTCGAGATCTATATGGTCTCTAAATGTCAAAAATGACCTTAAAAATCTTCTTTTTTTTTGAAAGCGAGTTATTTATTCAATTTTTAATTCATATTGGTGTCGGATGAGTGAGTGAGTGTGTACATTGAGGGACAATATTAAGTCCCACCCATGCGTTTTCTACATGTGATTATTTCATTGTTTTTAAAAAATATTATATATTTTTTAATTGGAACTTTCATGTTTCAAACGTAGAAAATTTTCACTTTCTTTTATAAAAACAATGAAATAATCACAAGTAGAAAATGCATGGGTGGGACTTAATTTTGGCGCTCACTGTACGTGTGTTTAGCTACGACCATAACAGGGCCGGATCTAGGGGGGGGGCAGTGGGTGCGTGTGCCCCGGGCGGCAGATATCAGGGGGCGCCAATTAAAGAAAGATTTACTAAAAAAAAGGTAAAATGATATGAATTTTCTATAGACAATTTTAAGGAGGGGGCGGCAAATTAAATTTTGCCCCCCTAAAAAATCTCCTAGTTCCGGCCCTGGACCATAATATAAATAATAGACAATTTTAAAATAAATTAGAAATATTTTTTCTTTTTCAATTATAGTGAATCAAAATTTTGCTAATATTTTACTCTAGAGATTTGATATATTTTATCTTTGATAAACGTATAGACCCTATAAATAAATTGAATGTAGCTATGCTTTTAAAGTTATTTTTGATGATCAATAGAATAGAATGAGTTAGTAATTCTATTATATTTAATCAATGATTAATTAATTATTGGGCTCTGTTGACAGGAGTAGAGAATCATGAACGTGTGGATTAATAGGTCGTGAATTTGTTTATGTTGCGTTTTAATCGATCTTGAGTGAGTCGTGGTCCACAAGATTAATTTAATAATAGCCACTTTTATATATATATATATATAGATTGTTTATGATTCACTTATCATGTCAAAACAGTTTATTAAAGGGTAATTAGTAAATTAAATATAGTAATTTATTTACACTTTTCACACAAAAATAAACAAAAACAAGATTTTAGGTTTTCAATTCAGCATTCATTGAACTAAAACTCAGTTTTTATTTTATTTTTATGTTTAAAAATACAAATAAAACATATTTGTAATTATGTAATTTAGGGTTTTATTTTATTATTTTTTCGAATCTAGTCGGTGATTTTATTATAGGCAATTGAATTAAGGTACAGAGGAAAAATGCTTTAAGGCTAATGAACTCTAGAAGGGTAGCATAGTGACATTTATCATCGACTTGGTAAAATAATCAATTGACAAGATAATTAGAACGATAAAAATAAATTATCATCATTTTATTTAACCGAACGTTTTTTTTGTCTGTAAACATGCGTCATTTGGGGGGGGAGGGGGCAGGGGGCATTTGCCACCCTCCCCCCCCCCAAGGGCTCTGATTTTTCTAAGATTTTATATTATTTTAAATAAAATATTTTAAAATATATCTAAGGGTATATAAACTCTACAAAATTAAACAATTAATTAAATTAAATATCTTTTGGCCAAATTTGAGTAGCTATTTGTAAGTAAATTATAAAAAAAAAAAAATGTTTGCCCTCTCCCCTAAGAAAAAGTTGAAATGACGCCACTGCCTATAAAAGCAAAATTGCATTAATAGGCCTATAGAGGAAAGCTTGATAAAAAGATAGTAAAAAAAAATAGCCAATAGATAAAAGAGAGATTTTGATATTTAATACTGCCCTACTCTTCAATTTAAAAGCTCTAATGTTTTAGAATTTTCCCTTCCAGCCATTAAAATGAAATAAAGCGGTTTGAAAAAAATGGTCCAATTCAATTAATTACGTATCAATAGATATTGAGTGATAAAATAATTATATAACTAATCTATCTAAAATACAAAATCAATTATTTATTTTCCCCAAATATACAGATCTGTTTTTTCTATCTTAGAAAGCCAAATATTATTTTATTTGCCGTTTATCTATTAAAAAACTTTCTTAAAGAAATAATCTATTAATATTTCTTAACCAAAATAGGTCTTTTTGTCCAAGTCAATAGTCATATATTCAACAATATTATACGGGTAGATGAAAATTTGTCATTTTAACTTCCTTCCAATATATATAAAGTTCAGCCATATATCGTTAAAAAATAATATAGACATTATAGAATAAAAATAATGATTAACTTAGGAAACGAGCTGACCTCACTCACTATGTAAAAAAACTCTCCAATTATTGAAATGTTTTGGCTTTATTGTTACCCTCATTATGAGAGCATAATAAAATAGAGTTTTCGAATTATAAAATAGGGAACAAAAAAATTTTTTATCTGCGACATAAGCTTTTGAAGTCAATTTAGATAGCAATGATGATGAAGTACTCAGCCTGTAAATTATTAATTAAATTTACAGTGAGAAAGTATTGGATTTATGTCAAAAATTTAATGTCGAGGTTTTGATGGATATACACGTTTTGAGGTCCTCCGAGTCCAAAAAAAGTGATTTTCGCAACATGGTCTGACTGTCTGACTGTGTGTGTGTCTGTCTGTGAAGAAAATACCTCAAGAATCAATTATTTTTTAGATGCTGTTTAAAATTTATATTCTCATTTTGTTCTTGAAATCTTTGGAAGCACAGTTTACTCTTGTACCTCATAGGAAAGATATGAGAATTTTGATTGTTTGAAATCATTTGATAATTTTAAAATAACCGTTTTATAAAATATTTTCTTCCTTCTATAATGTAATTTCCTGTATTCACTGTGTAAATTGGATTGCTTTTATCTCAAAAAGTAGAGTCAATTCAACAATTATTATTTTCGTAATCAGACCTAAATTAACTAAAATTGTATAAAAATCCCATGCCGCAGAATCAGAGTTTCCCTGTGAAATTATTTATATATATCTACATTGCATTAATCTAAATGATCTTCCTGTGGTCCAGTACATACAATATTAACCAAAAAGTAGATATATTCTTGAAAACCTACGGATGTTATGAGTTAGAATATGAAAAATAATTAAAATATTCTGAAAAAATAAAAATTTTAATATTCTAAGTCATGACATCTCTGAATTTTTGTCCAACCAAAACTTTGTAGCTAATCAACACGTGTTCGTTCATTCATTTGAATAATTCCTTGCTTTTGTTTCAATAATTGAAGAGTTTTAATATAATACTCATTTCCTTAAGTTAACTGATATCTAGAGCCACGTTATCATTCGTATAAAATAGATTTTTGAGATAATTGAACTAATATAGTAATATATATATATATGGATTTTCCCTAGTATTATTTTAGGATTAAAAAAGCGGCCTAGAAATAAAAACTAAAAATATTGCGAAACTATTTGGGTATTTTTAAAGCACAATTTTGGATATTTTTAAATTAAATCCTTAAGGCCTTATACACCTTTAATTATCACTAATTTGTAAACCAATGTTTATATGTACATATACATATATATACGTGTACATGTATAGTGGGAAGAGTTAGTGGCTGTAGATATTGCAATGTTGGGTGGCGAGGATGCAGCCAAAGAGGTTTTGGACCAAAGAAAAACACCAATTCCAATAGAGACGTTTCAGCGAAAATTTTATTTTGCCATCTTCAGTCGTTCAGGAATTTTTCATGTTCATATTCAATATGAACATGTGTCATTTGGCCAAGTCGGTTTTTTTTTTTTGCCGAAACGTCTCTATTGAAATTGGTGCTTTTCTTTGGTCCAAAACCTCTTTGACTGCATCCTCGCCACTCAACATTGTATACATGTATATCCTAAAGAGGCATATTTTTTTTATAATTAAGCTATTCACTCGCCAAAATTTTTATTCCATTTTTTTCCCTTGTGCCAATAATATTTATTAATAAATAAATCCCAGTGATTTCAGTTTTTATTTATGGTGTAGATAATTTATTATTGGATTAAAAATATTTATTTATTTATTTATTATATTAATATTAATATTTAAATAGTATTACGATATTTCATTATAATTCTTTTACACAAAATGATATACTGTATGTATCATCGTTAGAAAAGACTTTTAAATTTAATTTATTTCAATTGAAGAGAAGATTTGATTTTAATAAAAAAATTTTTCTAACGATAATAAATATCAATATATTTATATATAATATTTGTGCACATGATTTAATTGTAATAAATTATTATTTTTTATTAATATATGTTTTAATTGTATTTTCTTTTGATTGATAAAATCAAAATCTGCAAAAGGTTTTTGACTGGTGTGGGAGGGGGGGGGGGGGGGGGGAGATAATGAAAAATAATGAGGTGAGCTTACTTTTTAGACCAAACTTCTTGATGGGAGTCAGATGCAGTCGTATTTCCATTCCGGTGTAGATGCAGTGAATTTTAATCCCATAAATATTATTTTTCTTGAGGATTATGTTTCTTAAGGCTTGAGACCCGAAAACATTCCTATTAAAAAAAAATTACATATAAATAAAAAACTTTTTTTCATTTTTGAAATTTATTGCTAAAAGCGCTTGCCCTACGAGTAAAGTGTTTTTTTTTGATTTTCTCAAAATTCAACGATTTAGATTAAAATTCAAAAATCAATTATTTTTTAATGTTCTTTAAAATGTATAGCCCTATTCTCATTTTGCCATTGAAATCTCTTGAAGCACACTTTACTCTAGTACTATTTGAGAAAGAAAAAGCTATATTTTCAGCATTTTTTTGTTAGTTAGCAAGGCAATAATTCCAAATATTTCGGAGACCTATAGGCACTCCTTCTTCAGTGGATCTATATTAAAACAAAACAAAAAACATTATTTATGTCCCACCACCAGGGCCGGATCTAGGGAGGGGGGGGGGCAGTGGGTGCGTGTGCCCCGGGCGGCAGATATTAGGGGGCGGGAATTAAAGAAAGATTTACTAAAAAAAAGGTAAAATGATATGAATTTTGTACAGAAAATTTTAAGGAGAGAGCAGCAAATTAAATTTTGCTCCCCCTAAAAAAAATCTCGTAGTTCCGGCTCGGATAGAGAGAGAAAGTAAAGGATTCATGTCAAAAATTTGATGTTGAGATTTTGAGGTCCCCTGAATCCAAAAAAGTGGTTTTCGCAACATGTTCTCAAGAAGGAAAAAAGGTAAGAGGTTTAAATTTTATATTTAGGTTAGGCACCCTACTAGTACTTTGCCCACCCAGTATCAAAGAATTAACGTAACGCGTTTATTTATTTGTTTTGAATTTGCTCTGTTGCTATGCTAATTGCTTTCAAATTGAAATAATTTTTTAACAAATTTATAAGAAACTAGGGTACTAATATTATATATCATTTTACTCGAGAGAAAGTCTAGTTTCTGAATATATAAAAAAAAAAATATAGGTTCTGTAAGAAAAAAGTATTGGTCTTGGCCTCTACCCCTAGTTTATGTGTGCAAAATTTCAAAACAATTGAACAAAGAGTTTTTGAGTTTTCGTTGACGAAAAAAAATTACCACAGACACACACACACAGATATTATTCCAAAAACTACTTAAATGGATTCAGGGGGCCTCAAAACGCATTTTGGCAGCTTCAGTTCAATTTCTTCTTTTTTTTTTTTTACAATTACATTAACTTTACCTGCCCAACCCATGGGGGCAAAGTTAAAAATATAAATATTATATTTGTAAATTTTACATTTTGAATTTTAATATCTCGGCGGATACTAAATATATGTCGAAACAAAAAATCTGGTGTGACAAGCACAGAAAACAACTTTCGATTATCGTAGGTAAAAGAAAGCTAATTTATTTAAGATCTTTTTCGACAACGGAGCCAATTTATGTTTATTTCAATTCATTGGTAGCCAATTAAATTGAAATAAATTGTCGAATGAAATGAGATGCGAACCTGCGACCCTTGTTATAGAAGACCAGCACGCTAACCAAGGCCCAAGGGCAGATTTGTTTTATTAATTTCATTACTACCATCTATACAATCAACATTGTTTATTAACCCATTATTATCTTATTTAACAAAGAATATATATATATATATATATTTTAACACTCACACTTTTTCCCATTCACACAGTTTTTTCGTCAACTTAGTCCCACCAAACCTTCCCCCCCTTCTTTTCCAAAAAAATTTTCCTCCTTTCCCCCCCCCCCCCCCCTTCCCCCCCTTTTTTTTTTTTTTTTAAAAATAAGACTTTTTACGATATCCGTTATTATGAATATAAATATATTGGGGTCCAGGCATTCTTATGGGTCGTGATAACTACCTCCCCAACAAAAAAGCCCCCTATGGGAAAATACATGGTGTTTGTCCTTCAGTGTTTTAATGTGAAGGACAAACACATGTATTTCCCATAGGGAGGATTTAATGTTGGGGTAGGTAAGTTATCAAAACACCCATTTAAGCCGTTTGGTATCCAAATGGCTTAAAATCATCGGATACAAAGAATATATGACCATACCCTTTTAAATAAATAGATTATCCACCTTGCTACTGAATATTCCTTGAAATCATTCCGAAGTAGTTGTATCCTTATATTTGGAAGCAGATCTTGGCATCGTCGACCAAAAGGTAGCTCTTTCTTCAAAACAACTGGTGTAAAGTTGATACATGTTGTTCGTTCTTCAACTCCACATAAAATTTGGTTTAAGGATATATGTTTATAACCTAAAATAGTTATAAAAAAAGAAGTAAAAATTAGTAAGAAAAGCATTTGCACAATATAAATAATACTTTTAGATCCAACATTTATAATCAAAATTTTCTAAATAATTAATAATATTTAATCCCTCTACTTTAATTAGTAGACAGTATTATAGCAACACAATTTTTTAAAATTATTTTATATGCCTATATGAGTAAGGAATTATGAATGTTACAAAGAAAAATAAATGCTCAAATTATATAATAAATATGGTATAGTCAATGGACCATGAATTAAGAAATAAAAAAATAAGACCTAAAAGACAAATCCAACTTCCAAACTTCATTGACCTTCACTCTAAGCTTACATGATAATAGATCATAAAATTAGATATTATGTTTATTTATTTTTTGAAAAATAACAAAATTGAATTTTTGAAAAAAAAAGAAATTATGGATTTTTTAAAAAAAATAACATAATGACCTTTTTTTAAAAAAATAATATAAAATTAATTAAAATGACCGCGTCACTTACAGAGTAAGTAAATTTATTAAAATAAAAATCAATTTTGTTTTCAGCGAGATGGCCAATAAAATTATTTACTAGTAGAGCCGTATGTTGTTATGCTACGGGGCTCGGCAAGGCTCTCGGCGGTCCTGATTGCCAGGTTTAATAAAATAGAAGTATAGAAAGTTCAAAGAAAAATGGTATTAGAAGATTATGGAAAACTAATTCAAATTTCATTTATTTTTAAAAGGCTTTGGTTATATGTAGAATATGAGGTTTGGATTTCTTTGAAGTCAGACATCAAGAAAATAAAAAAATATTGAGATTTGGGAAGGGATTAATTTATAAGATTGAATTTATAAATATTATTAATATTAGAGTATATTGTTTTTCGAGACAGAATTTTTGTCTTATAATTAAAGAAAGGAAATTTTCCATGGAGACAATACCAAACGATTTTGGCATTAGTGTTGCCAATTTGAGATGTGCGGCAAAAAGACAGGCTAAGCCGCATTGATTTGTTGCGTGTTTTTAAGTATCCATTAGTGCCGTCAAAATATGGTCTAAAGCGAAAATCTTTTTTCTGTACAGTTTGGGAGTGGCTATCCCAAAACAGCCCCCGATTTATATGCTGGGAAATACGAACCATCTGGTGCGCTGTGGAGGCGAAGGAGAGCTCCGGGTTGCTAAACTCAAGCACAATTTCACTAAATGTTATCTCCAACAGGGAGATGAGTGAGTTTTTTTTATTTATTCTTTAAAATCATAGCTAATATCTGAAACGAAAAGAGGAAATTAAAAAATCGGTATATTTTTACTTTTTTTTTAATTTTTGCTAATATATTTTGAAAAATTTTTAGCGGAAATTTTGCACAATCTCTAATTAGACAAAAACAGAAAAACCGAAGACACTTTACAAAAGATTATTTCGATGAAAATGTTACCTGTTTTGATTCAAATGAAAAAAAAATTCAACAATATCGAATGCGAAATCCACTGTAAGTAAACAATCAAAAGAAATCTAATTACAAATTAATTTTGAAAATTGCTTTAAGACCACCTCCCACTGATCTTGAGCGACTAAATGCGCAAGAGAATAGAGAGAGAGCACAGATCGAGGAGTATTATGCATTTGGATGCGGAGCCGAAAAGCAGGAGAAATTGAACAAATTGCGAGGTATCTCGTTATTCAAAAATTTTTCTCCCCTTATAATAAAAAAACTTTGCTGTTTGTTAAGTGATTTTTACCTTGAAAGCAAACTTTTTCCGGGTTTTTTTTTCTATATTATCTTTATTAATTAGAATTGATGGATTTCTACAAAATTATCTTTATTGCAATAGCCCCGGAACCCCATTTGACCACATATCTGTAAAATTTAGAAGAAATATGAGGAAAACTTTAAATTTAAAAAAAAGTTTTATATTGGGTTGATGCATAATTATCCGGCAATTATATCGGCGCGTTTTTCATCAGTGAAAAGTTGCGTTTTGTTTATTATTTTTGTATGAAAATAATCTTCTCTATTGTTTTAGAAAAATGCGTGTCGAAAACCATAGTCATATTCGCCATATTCTCGACCACTTCGAGAAAGGATGGAAAGCAGCACAGTCATTGCGCGATCTCAACGAACTTTTTGTCCCACCGCACACTCCACATAGCCTTCTTACAGTGGACATGTTTCGGTATTCGTTTGGGGGAAACACCTGGCGCAACGGAAACCTTCTTTCTTTTGATGTTTTTGAAGAGAAGCCATGACTCATTCCCAGTGACAAGATTCTTCAAAAATGGTGTTTGTTCGTTTCGTTGCAGTAACTCGGTGAAAATTCGAAAGCGATCGGCTCATACTTTTTGAGGCGACGAACGACCGTGGATTGATTCACATTGAAGTCTTCATTCAGCATTCGTGTTGTCAGGCTCATGTCCTCTTCCACGGCAGCCAGAAGAGTCGAAATCCGATGGCCGACCTCTTCCTGGCTTAATCTCCAAACTGGTATCACCTGATTTGAAACGGGCAAACCACTCCCTATACTGACTTTCGCTGATTGTTCCTTTGCCAAAAAGTTCGTTGAGATTGCGAAATGACTGTGCTACTTTCCATCCTTTCTCGAAGTGGTAGAGGCGAATATGTCTATGGTTTTCGACACGCATTTTTCTGAAACAATAGAGAAGATTATTTTCATACAAAAATAATAAACAAAACGCTACTTTTCACTGATGAAAAACGTGCCGATATTAACGCCGGATAATTATGCATCAACCCAATAGCATATTTTCTTCGTGTATTTTTTTTCTCTATAATATTTATTTCCGAAAAAACCTTGTATAATGAAATTTATGAGTGCACAGTGTTCTTTCTTCTATATTTTTAGATATGTAGGACTTATAGGTAGTTCAATCAGGATAGGTGAAAAGAAGAAGAAAATTCGCAGCTAGTTGTATTTCATTATTTTTAATTTTTAATAAGGAAATACATTATTATTAATTATTAATCATTATTTTTAATTTTTAATAAGGAAATACAACTAGCTGCGAATTTTCTTCTTCTTTTCACCTATCCTGATTCTATATTTTTGTTATTAGATTAGGTAGATGGACCAAATCGGTTTTCACGGCTCATTAATATATATACTAAGTAAATGGGAAAAGGAAAAAAATTTCCTCTCAATCAAAGTTAAAATCACTTAACAAACGGTTTAAATTGTTTGCATTTAAAAAAATTATTACCATTTGATTATCCTTTTCTGATAACAACTGATCATCAGAGATTTTGCCTTAGACCTTTTCTTTTTATAATGATTTGGCTAGTTTTTTCAAATTTTAAGTCGGGGCTTGTTCTTTAAAATGTCCATTTTCTGTAAGAAAAGAAAAGGAGTTTGTTAGTAAAATTTATACCTACATGAAGGGGTTATTGTAAAAACTTTTTAAATGTGATAAATAGATTTTTTTTAGACAAAAATTGTCAACAAATCTCCTTAATACAATAAAATCTTCATAAATAGAATATGTTGTGAGAAAAAACTAGTTAATGGCAGATTTTATTATTTTTATTTTAGCAAAGTTTGAAGATGCTAGAAGAGATATAATCAGATTTATTAAAGATAAAGAAAAAGCCAAATTAGTGGTAAATATTGAGATTTTTATTTTAAAAATTATTAGAAAATTTTTTTAAATATTTATATTAATTATATTTTTAAGCGATTCAATAAAAATAGTCCAATTTGTTCGGCCATATGCGATGAGAAGGGAGGGGAAGTGGAGGAAGAAAATTACCCGGTAAGAAAATTAATATCAGTTAATAATCCTAATATCCTGATGCAGGAATTTATTTGCCGACCTTTAAATAATTAATAGAAATTTTCCTCGATATAGAAGTAGCTTTGATTGTAAATTAAAGCAAGAAATAGCAGTCAGGAAGTAAGCCTCTACACAGTAGCGTAACGTTTTTTAGCTGGGCCCCCCGCAAACCTTTATTTCGGGCCCCATTATTAGACCATACAAAAAATATTTTTAAAATACCGTATATCCCTGAACCCTGAGGGCCCGGGCCCTCTCAAAGAGAAATTTTCATTGTTTTTTCCATTTTTATCGGAGCCCTGAGGGCCTCGGGCCCTCTCAAAGAGAAATTTTCATTAAATTTTTTACCGTTTTTATCGGAGCCCTGAGGGCTCCAAACCCTCTCAAAGAGAAATTTTCATTATTTTTATTTTATCTAAATTTTTCCGTTTTTATCGGAGCTACAGATTTTTAGACCGGCCCGGCCCGTGGCCCCCAATCCGGCCCCCCCCATCGCGGGGTTACTCCCACTCCCCTAAAAAAAAAAAACCCTTTAAATCGCCATTCTTAGTCCATCATAGTCTCGAAAATGGACTGAGGATGGCAATATTTAATTATAGCCGAAACTGTCTCCACTACTCTTGAGTTTCGTTTCGTCGAGGCTTACTTCCTGGCTGCCTGCTCCCTCACCTATTGTTTATATTCATAATAATAACGACTTCTTGAGTAATTAAAAACATTTGGAAACCTTGAGCAGCCCAAAAAAAAACAGCCCAAATTAGCAAAAAAAAAAAATTAATTAAAAGAAGAGAGTGGCTAGTTGAAAACCTGCCTATCCTTAAGCGCCACATATACGCCGTACTTTAGCACGCACGTGTGTGTGGGCTCTGATGAATCGGGGTAGTTCCTCAGATAAAGTATTTTATTTATGGCTCGACTCCGCTCGTGGACGCCCACACACTTGCAGATTTGTAGGCGAGCTGAGCCGGGCTCGCGAGCGTGTATGGTGAAAAATTATCGGATCCGGCTCGCGGACCAAAATACGGCGTGTATGGGGCCGTTTAGGGGTTCGTTTAGGTGCTATTCAAAAAGATAATTTATATTAATTTGATGTGGTAGGTGTGTGTTTCAGAATCATGTTGCAAATGTCATCGGTCAAGCTTTTATGAGGAGGAATTGCCACTTGCTATTTGTCTAAATGGTCTTGAAACTCCTATTCCAATCGAAAACTACTTTCCAGTCACAAGTAAATTATTTCTTAAATTTTATTTAAAATACATTTCTACAATGAATAAAGTCAAAAATATTATATATAAAACAAAATTTTTCTACCAGGTTGTTCGCCTAATGCCCCTCCATGCGCTAAATATATACCTTGTTATTGTACCCGATGTTTAGGTAAGTTGATTAACAATACTAAAAAATTTTATTATAATAATATTATGTAATTAGAATAGCCAATTTTTTATTTTTATTTAAAACAAATAATAATTAATGTGATTTCTTCTCTTTCTAGATAAAAAGAAGAAAAAGAAGAAGAAAGGTAAGTAAAATTTGTTATTTGGGCTTTTCCAATGGCAAAACAATTTTTAGAGATTTAAAAATATATCAAAGATCTCAATCACATAATCCTCTTTTATCCAATTTTTGAGAATAAATCCTATTTTTTCTTGTATAAATAATGGTAAATTTTAAGCAAATTTTTATTAAATACAAGTTGATTAATTCCAAGATTATTTATTGGAAATAATCACCTTACATTTAATAAAAATTTGCTGAAAATTTAGAATTTTTTTAAAGTAAACCAACTTCAGCAACTCCACTTGAGGAGAATAAATCCTATTCTAATCAAGTGATTTTTAATGATTTAGTCAAGAGCTGGTCACAAAAATCTTATGGTTCAGTTTCAACTGGCCAATTAGTCCAGCGGAAGCTGATAGTGGCATGCAATAAAAATTTACTACTCCGATTCACTACTCGTTTTAATACCTTCTTACAAATACTTATGACTATGAATGTTCCAGACCTCATCCTAATCTGATGAGTAGTAAATATATACATAGACACACACATTCATAGGTATTCAATCCCATTTTAAACTCTTTATAAAGAAATATTTAGGATTCTAGGGCTATCCAGATTCTAAACCAATAATTGTTGATAAATAAGTTTAATAAATTGTGATTTTAAGGCAAAGGTAAAAAGAAGGGCAAAAAGAAGAAATAAAGGAGATTATACCTTTGAAAGAAAATTTGTTCATTGTAGTTGGAGGCGGAGACTCGTCTGAAACTTTGATCTCCAACTGTGAATATCAGAGAAGACCTGGTGAGTTTTTCTTGCTAAATATTTTCCTAGAATCAAAATATGCAAATAAGTTTAAAAGTTCCAGTGATTACAAATAAATAGGAAAATATAAAATTTCTGGTCAGGGAGGGGTCTGGGTGACATAACATCCTTAAAATTTAAAATATTTCACAGATAAATAGGATGTCAAATTTTTGTGATCCCTTACAGACAAGATTCAGACGTGATTTGCTTTTAGGCAATAATGGCGTCTTTAGAAATGGCTAAGTTCCTTTAAATAGTTATAGTTTTGACTACTCCACTTATATTTATGGATATTATGAAATTTGAATGAAATAATTTATATTTAATTAAAAGGAAATAAAAATAGCCCACAATATTAAACAAGTACGAATTGATATTGTCTCGGCAGACGAATTCTTGAAATTTAAATATTTACCTTTAATTAGGTGATAATTAATAAATTTAAAATATAAATACCTTGGTGAGTTCAGGAGATGAAATTACCTTATCATGAAAATTGTATAATAGTCTTTTCAAATTCACACAATGTAAACTAATCATATTTTTTATTTTAATCAAAATCTTAAAATATTAATAGCACTTAATCGGAGACTGATTGAAGAAGAAAGCGACCCAAGGTCAAAGCGACCAACAATAAAATCATGGTCTCCAATATGAATCATAAAAATAATTAATAAAATATAAATTTTTAATTTGAATACATCTATTAATTTTTTTTAGAAAAGGGAGAAAAATTAAATTAAAAGGCTATTTTTTTAATTGAAAATCTTCATAAAACCTATAATTTTTAAATTTGAACGTTGGCAACGTTATCTATGGCGCGAATTGAATATACTAATCTCTTATCCTTTAAATAGTTATAGTTTTAACTAATTGTGTAAATTGACAAAAATTATTAACTTGTGTTAATTATTAGTTAATTAAATAAAAGCATTTAGTTATCCTGGATTATAGTTTTTTCCCTCTTTTTTTTTGGCTAAAATTTATCGCACAATCTCGATTCCTTTTGTAAATAATATTTAATGTTCAATTATATATATATTTGCCCTCGTGCATTGGTGAAGCGGGTAACATGCTGCCCTTCTTTACCAAGGGTCGCGGGTTCGCATCCCGTCTCATGCGATAATTTATTTCTATTGGATTGGCTACCAATCCACGTTAAATAAATAGAGACCTGGTCTAAATGGCCTCCGCTGCTGAAAAACAAAAAGATCTTAAATGAAATAAAGAAAAATACATATTTAAAAAACGATTCATATTCTTTTTGGTCCTTTATGCATCTTTATATTTTTATCTTTTTTAGCAAAAAACTGAATTTCCGCTTTTATTGTTAAGGATGTTACTAAGAACAAATTCAGATCTCATTTTTTTTCTACTTCTGTGGTTTTAATTTATTATAATGAAATGGTCATCAGTGGGATCTCATTTCTGTTTTAATTTTTTTTTTTTCCTTTAACTAATTTATATTTTTTATAGACACGTCATTTTCTTCAAGAAAGCAACAAGTAAAAAGAAATAAAAATAATATATATAAAGAAGAGGTCTCTGAAAATGAAAAAGAAATTAAAAGGAAAAATAAATATTCCGGAAAAGAAGAAAATAAAATATTCAATCATAATTTTAGGAATATACTCATGAAATCAGTTGGTACAGAAACTCAACCAGTAAGTTGATTCTTGTTTTTAATACTAATTAACATTATTACAAAATTAATTAATTTTTTTAGCTGATTACAACAGAGCATCGATGCAGTCCTCGATGTCCATTGCAACATTATTCTCAGCCGTTTTCGATCAGAAAAAAAAATAAACAAAATTCAATGGCCTTAAAAGATTTTTTAATATAAATTTATTTTAAAATATAATATAAAAATTGCACTTTAAGCCCATTTTGTTTTTATCACAGACACCATAAAGTATTTTAATAAATAAATAATTTCTATTAAAACAAGGACAGAAACTTAACGATTTTATTGAATTTGACGAAGAAAATTATAGTCGGAGCTATAGGGTAGAAATCATTTCAACTTTAACTTTCTTTGTGATTGTGTGAAAATGTACCATGGGATTTATTGGTAAGCTACAACTTATTGAAGGATTTTTACCTCTTCAGGAGTATGATATTATATTGAGCCGACTATAATTATATTATTTAAGAAAAACTTGTTTTTTTTTTTATAAAAATCATAAACCTTTTTTGTGATTTCTTTGATAATAAATAAATATTGCAAAAATCCCGGAAAATAAATATTAAAAAAAAGCTTCTAGTGCTGATCAGAAATTATCAAACAATTTGATATCAAATAATGTCCTTTTATAAAAATATTAAATGTACAAAGACTTTTCTACATACACTATTATAAAATTTTATTTAAGAAAAAGGACAAAATTTATTTTAAAAAATTTATTGATAATTTCCAAGCTGCTTTTAATAATACTAAAAAAAATTAGAAATTAAATAAGAAAATCTATCTCGAGAAAAAATTCAAAAAAAGTTTCAAACATTAAAATTTCATTAGGTTTTAATAGGTCCGATAGAGGTAACATTATCACATAGTGACATGAGATCCCAGAGTATTTCATGTTTTTCATTAGGAGAGGGAGTAGTAAGCCAAGAGATGAGTCAACGAAAATTCTTAAATTTTAGAAGTTTCTATTTTTTATATAAATCCGAAATGTCTTATATTTGAGAGTTTTAAATAATGCAGAGACCCTTGGTGCTTGCTCTCTATCTTATTAGGATATTATTATTTTTTTCAACGAATAGAGTGCTTAAAAAGACTTTTTAATTTTTCAATAAATTTGGATCACTATTTGAATATAAAAACAGTGACAAATTAATTATCGACTTTTTCTATTACATAAAAAAGAATATAGAAGATAGAGGGAAGTAAATGTCTTTTAATTTCTTTACAACGGGCACTCATGTTGCACTTATGTAATATTGACATTAATAGAATACAAAAATTTTATTCAAATTTGGATGATCGAGTTAAAAAAAGCTATTCAAAATAACAACGGTATACAAATTTAATACTATGTATATACTTTTAAACAATTTTATTAAGTTGATATCCACAACTCTTAATAACTTAGACAAGAGTGTGGGGGAAGATATATTTACAAATAATTTTACTTAATACCGATTACAGTCAATTACAAATAGAGGCATTTTAGATATGGTTTATAAAAAAATATTCTTAATGTTTGATAGTATTTTCTTCAAATTTAATCAGATGATGAAATATCTTATTTTTACAAGGGAGATGATAAATAATTCTTCTCTTCTTCCTTTTCAATACTTATTCATTTATTGTATTTTATTGAAATTGCACTAAATAAAAAAAATGATATTTCTGATTTAAACTAGTTTTTGTAAGTTATTTAACTTAGTGTGAATTCGAAAGTTAAGGCAAATAGCCAAGAGAGCTCTCTAAATCGGAGGCAACAATATTATTAAGACGGACGGAGGAAGATGAACAATGCTGCGCCTGCGATTGTCCATTTCTTGAGTAAAGGAAACACTCGGATGGATCTAGAGTAGAGTAGAAGAGCTCGCTGTCAAGAGGTTGCCCGGAACATTCTTGGTGTTGATGATGATGTTGATTCGATGATTGGTTGTTGTTCATCATTGCAGCAGCGATTTCGGCCGACTTTTTCACTGATAACGCCTCATGGTGTGAGTTTGTTGCATGGGAATTCGAGTTTATCATTGATGCTGATGATGTAGGCCCTGACTCATTATTTGGTCCCATGAAGATTATTCTTCCTTTAGGATCGCGTGCTGACACTACAAGAATTTTATTTGAAGTTGGAGGTGGCGAATATCTAAAGAAAATCAGAAAAGAAATCTTCAAAAATGCATCTTTGATTCCTTTATTTATTAAAATGGGGGAAATCGCTCGAATGATTTCATGTAAATTATTGCACCTTGCCGAGAACTTGACCTGGGCAATCATAAATAGAATTTATATATTTCTGATACTAATTATTGAAATAATTTACTTTTATCGAAAAATAATTTCTTCAGTAAAATTAGAAAAATATATTTGAATTCAAAATAAGAAAAAATGTCATTCGCTCTCTGTCCATGATAATAATAAAAATTTGAGCCATTATCATGAGTGAGCTACTTACAATTGTGTATGCGCAATATAACTTGACGAGGATTAATATATTTTTCAGACATTAACCTGGCCCTGAAGATGATCCCATATGTGACCGAAACGTCGGCCCTCGTTTGTTAATAAATTGAAATTGAATTGCTCATTCTTTCTACCTATTTGAAAAATATATTTGGCTTCTTTAATAAAATTTTAATTTTGGTGTTTGTTTAAAGTAAAAACCTTCCCACTAAAAGCCAAATCTTTCCTACTTTGAAATGTTAATTTTGGAATATTTGTCCTTTTGAAAATTTAGGATTTTTTAAATTTACCTCGCAATATCATCGGTGCTGTGACTACGACGTCTCTCATTAAGTTTCGACGAGGATGAGATTGAAGGGACTGCCGCAAAACGTCCGGTCAAAGGTGTCGCCAAATATTCGAGGCTGGAAGAAATCCTTCGTTGACGAGTCGAAAGATGAACATCAGGCTAAAAAATTGTTTATGTTAAATTGTCTATACAATGTCTATATCGGGATTAAACTAATAATAGTTACCTCTTTGGAATAACTATTATTTAATCTTCTCAATTGTTCATGCGGTTTTTGCTGTTGCTGCTGCTGTTGTTGTTGTTGTTGGTGTTGTTCTTGATGCCGTTGTTTTTTATGGCAATAACACTTGTCAGATTCAAGGCACGAGTCTGTGCTGCAATTACACGAAGTCAACGAATAATGTTGACGACCATCTCTGTATAATAAAGGGGAGAGAAAATTAGACTTTAAAAAATAATTTTAATAAGTTAATGAATAGCTTGGTTATTATATTATTATATACCTGGCACTTTCCCCTTGGCTGCAATAACATCTTGTTCCGCATGATTCAGAATCGAAACTGCATTCACTACAGCTGAAATATCCCGAAGATGAACGATTCTGTAGTCCTAGAAATGAAAGTCATAATTAAAAAAAAGAACCATGAGGCAGGCGTGTTGATTAATAAAATTACTTATAAATAATCTGGTTAGACTGGTCGCACAGCACACAACTTTCTCTTACTTTTGGTAAGAGAAAGTTGTGATCTGTGCTTGTCACACCAGATTTTTTGTGTAGACATATATTTAATTCTTGGTAGTACATTAGAATTCAAGTTGTAAAATTTATTCACAGAGGAAAATATATGTGATTTTTTAGCCTGCCAAACGATTTCTCCTAACTTTTTTATGAAGTACTTGAGTAAAGTGTGCTTCAAACAATTATCAGGGCAAAATGAGAATATATAGTTTAAAATAATTGATTTTTGAAATTTAATCAAAACCGCTAGAGCGAATTTTTAGAAAATCGGGAAAAAAAACTGAAAAAGTTCAACAGTAAAGTACTAGTACATTTTGGCCGATTGTTCAAAAGCTTATTTTCACGCCTCAGGAGGGGTGCCTAAATATAAAATGTCAACCTCCTAGCAGCGGCGTAACTAGCTTTTGAGGGCGGAGGGGGCGAAGCTCAACTAGGGCGCTCTTTTTTTAAGTCGTAATATAATTTAAAAGAAAACTATCAATTTTTTGGACAATCTATGGAAAGAATATGATAAAATGACCGTCCCTGGACTATATCTTAGATGCCCGTGCCTATGTCGGTATTGAGGGGCACCAAAGGCTTGATGCGCCTGGCGCGGAGGGGACGAGCGCCTCCCTTCCCCCCACCTAGTTACGCTACTGCCTCCTAGCTCCAATCAATGTTGAGATATTTTGTTTCCAGACAAACCAAAATCGTTGCGGTTAAGCAATGCCAAGATATATGAAAGCTCGGGATTGGTGACCCCGAACAATCAGCGTGTGGAACGTTTCCCGGTAGCCATCGGTACTTTGTATTCTAAATATATTAAATAAAAATTCTAACCCCTAAATGGCCGCAGTAGCCGAAAAGGGTTTAAATAGAAAAAAAAGTCTTCGGGATCTGAGATCCTTTAGACTTTAAGGATATATGATCCAGCCACATTTATTTATTTACCTTTATTTTTAGTTTTCATTCGATTTTTCAAAGCAGCTTTGGTTCCTCGTGAGTGACCTCCACCACCATTCCGATGAAAGCAATAATCACGACCGAGTCCACTACTTGTACTCGAACCGCCAAAGCTAAAATAAAAATATATAGTTAAAAAACATACATTTCTATTCATTTAGAGAAACTAACAAGTTATACCTTTGTCGGCGTGGAAGATCTTGCTGAGGCGTTCGAGTTGGCGGATAAAGTACGGAAGTAAATTCCAAATTAGCTGCTCGGCTTGCTCTTAATTTACGAACAGATTTACCGAAAACTCGTCTAAAGGCAAATCCAACTGGAACTCCTAATAAAAATAAAAAATGGTAAATGAGCGAAATGTAAGATAAATAGCTGTTTTAGTGATAAAGTGAATATTGGAAATTTAGTCTACGAAAATTGAATCTGATTTAATCTTTTGACTAACAAGGGGAGTGTACGGCTTTCCCCTCACAGATTTTAACGAAGATTTTTTTATGTGTAGTACTTAATGATAAATAAATTCTGTTAAAGCGAGAGAATGCGCTTCTCAAACGTTCGTCTAAAAAAAAAAGTAAAAATGTTAAAGATTTGCCAGCATGTCTTACACCGTTGCGAAGAAGCATATTATTCTATTAGCATTTCTAATGTTTTCATTGATTTTATGATCAATATCATCCTGCATCTTGCAAAGGCACTATAGATTAAAATTATTAATATTACAATTTTTTAATATGTAAAGTTTGTTGTAAGAATAAAAAATGTATGCTATACATTTATTTTTGCTCTTTTTATATATTTTGACCATTATGTATTATTTACAATTAATGCCAGTAGTAGTAATGCAGGAAGTAGTAGAGTAGAACACAACAAGTTAGCCACCAAGACTTTTTGAAATATACTTCTTTGGAAAGACTTAAGGCATGCTGGCAAATCTTTAACATTTTTTTTTTTGACGAACCCTTGAGAAGCGCATTCTCTCGCTTTAACAAAATTTGTTTTTCATTAAGTATTATACAAAAAGAATTTTTCGTCAAATCGATGAGGAAAAGGCTGTACACTTCCCTTGTAAGTACGTAGATCCATGAATTAATATTTATGAAAGATATAGAAACTCACTTGCTCTTTTTTTACTTGTTCTTCTTTCCAATTTTTTACGTTGTCGACGCATAATTAATTTACTCCGTTGATATAATTCATCTTTAGTGAGTGTCATTGCTAGCTTCATCAGGAACTCTTTGTAGATTGGTTTAAGATCATTGAATGACATTCCCTATTAAAAACGAAAAAGTTTGTATATCTTTTTTATTGAACCTGGATCATTCCAATTTGGTTGATATCTCCATTCCTCCATTATTATCTTTCTTATTGTATAAATATTGAAATTAATAACTACCTGAGGATCAATAATTGCATCAAGAATATCATCGACGTTGCTTAATCCTTCTTGGCATCTGAACTCAGCGAACAACTCTCTGAAGCCTAGAGGACTGCCACGAGCTCCGCCGCCAAGACAAGCAGTCCCAGTTGTCCCATCTGGGTTTGAAAGCTTTCTATTATATCGTCCACCGACCTAAAGTGAAAATAATTATTAAAGTTAACTAACTAGAACTGTAGATTTATATATGTATCGATGCAGAGGCAGAGCTAAGGGGATGGCCAGAGGCACCCCCATAATGAATCTTTTAATTTTCTTTTTTTTTTATTTCTATCTTTTGGTATCCAAATGGCTTAAATAAAATCATCGGACTGCCTGGGATCCGAACCCGCGACCCTTGGTATAGAAGGCAGGCGCGCTTCCAACTACACCAAGCCCGAGAGCTATGGAAGTTGTTTTTACTTTCTCTTACCCTATATATGAAAAGCTCATGGTATATATTTATCATGCCTACCGTAGTAAGGAAGCTCCTGCTTCTTGGTATCGCCACTTTGGTAAGAATATCGCCGGCTCCAATATTCGGTTGAGATTGTGTAGAGGTGAGCATCAAAGGTTCGTCGGGGGTAAGAGGCGGAGGCGGCGGGAGAGAAAGGGTTGGTGAAGAAGTATGCTTTTGCTGGCCTCCTTCCTCCCCGGAGGAGGTGTTGGACTGTTTTCGCCTACGAGGTGGCCGTTGAGGAGCAGAATTTGCAACATTTGGCGTAGGAGGAGATCGAGTTCCTTCTGAAGCTGATGAGGGCCTGTAAAAGATTTCAATTTAAGGTGCGCGTCTCGGAAAACCGTTAAAACACGATTGACTCGAGGCGGCACCAGATGGCGTTAGTGTTCCCCCATTGGATAACACGCAACTTGTTCCATTTCATTCTAGACTTTCCAGCTAATTAATTAAAGGCAAAAAATTAATTATTTTTTAACACAATGATTACTAATTTAATTATCTACAACTTATAGAGCTCCTTTTTTAAAATATCTTTTATTTAATGCCATTAATCTAAAAAAAATTTTTTTTTTCGAAAATCAAAAAAAGGGCTTCTATAAGTTGTAGATATTTTAAATAGCTTTAATTTAAAAAAAATTTGAGGTCGATAGCTTCAAAATTGTGGCCGCTGGAAAGTCCCAAAATTAGCACCCCGAGACGCGCACCTTAACAAGTTTTTGTGAGTATATCTTATTCAAATGAATAGATCTCGAAAACTATTTTTTTTTCTTTATTTTTTGGCTTGCGTCTTAGCCATTCAACCAGCTAGAAAACTATTTGATTTTAATTTAATTAGAATGGTAAGACAAAATTATAAATTTTCAGATTTATTCTTCAAAAATATTTTAACATAGACCGTATGACTTGGAATTTAATTTTGAACTCACCCAAGACTGTATCAATTATGTATCACCTATTATCAATAGATGCAGGTTGAGAGACCTTGATCAGTTCATATTATACAAAAACAAAATATTTTTTTTAATTAATCAGGATCTGATCCGAAGGAACCTTGCAGCCAGAGGAGATTAAATAAAAAAATCTTTTATTTTATTTGCCGACGTTTCCGTCTCAAAAGAAATTATGCAATAGACATTAAAATACCTAAGATCGTGTTTTTTAATCTAGCTAACAATATTTGCTATGATGAAGGTCGTGAATGCGTGAAACGTCGGCAAATAAAAAATTAAATAAAATATTTTTTAATTATTTTTCTCTTACCTATATGTATATGTTAATATATACATGTATATAAAGTATTGAATTCATGTCAAAAATGTCAAGATTTTGATGGATATACACGTTTTGAGGTTTTCGCGACATGGTCTGACTGTCTGTGTGTCTGGGTTCATTTTAAAGCATAAAGGAATTGAACTAGGTGGTTGAAATTTTATAATTAAGTTAGGCACCCCCCTGGAACGTGACACGAAGCTTTTGAACGAAATCGGCCAAAAAGTACTAGTATTTTACTGATGCACTTTTTCAGTTTTTTTCGATTTTCTCAAAATTCGCTCCAACGATTTTGATTGAAATTCATAAATCAATTATTTTTTAGATGCTCTTTAAAATGTATATTCTCATTTTGCCATTGAAATTTTCTGAAGACCACTTTACTCTTGTTCAGTGAGGGTCAATATTAAGTCCCACCCATGTGTTTTCTACTTGTGATTATTTCATTGTTTTTAAAAAAAATTTCATATTTTTTTAATGGAAACTTTCATGGTTCAAACCTACCTTTATTCCAATAAAGATTTTCATTTTCTTTTATAAAAATAATGAAATAATCACAAGTAGAAAACGCATGGGTGGGACTTAATATTGTCCCTCACTGTACTTCATAGGAAAGATAGAGAAATGGTTGCTATGGTAACAATATATAATATAAATATTTTTCCATACTTATAAATTTTACATCTTGAATTCTAATATATCGGTGGAAACTAAATATATGTCGGCACAAAAAATCTGGTGTGACAGGCACAGAACGCAACTTTCGATTACCGAAGGTATGAAAAAGCTGTGTGCTGTGAGACAGTCACACCAGATTTTTTAATCTTTTGGCTGCAAAGTTCCTGTGGATGCTGATTAAATATCTACAGCCATAAAATCAAAAATTAGTTCATTATTTTTTGAGAATGTTGAAGTTGTTGCTGAATGCAAATAGGAGGATGACAGGGAAAACAGCACAATAAATGCTATTCTCTAAACAAAGTTTTAACAGCGACGTTAATATGTTGTTTTTATCTCAAAGCAGTCAAAATTATAATCTTACTTTTTTTGTTAAAGACGCCATTTTTATGAATTAAATATACGGTGTTAAAATATTAAAGGCACCTCCTAGACATGACATTAATTTTTAATACTATTGACTAAATGTTAACACTTTGAGGTAAAAGTTTTTGCTTACAGAATAGCATTTTGAGGCAAGGACGTGTTAAAATGGATTAACGCTGATTTCAGTTGTTAGTTAGTTTTTAAAGAAAATTGGCCTTCGGCAGATCACCATCTTGGCCACCAATTAATTTCAGTTGTTAAAAGTTGACGTTTTTCCTTAGAGAATAGTCATGATTATGAGGAAACAGCCTTATTTATATTAAATAATATAAAATATATATATATATATATATATATATGATATTTCAATTTTTCATATTTTGTTATTTCCTTTTCTCAATGTCACACTAAATGGTTTTTAATTTATAAGAAAATATATTACACATTTTTCTTATTTAAACGTACCCAGAAGATTTTTGTGATTTTTGTTGTGATGGAGGTTGTGGTTGCGCTTGTTGTTGTTGGGATTGAATTGGAGGATGGTTTGAATGCTGGTTTGAAGAAGCATTACGATGCATTTGTCCCATTAGAGCTTGATAGAGATTGGCAGCGATCACAATAGCATCTTCAGAACACCTTCAATCAAATTATAAAAATTTTAAAAATCATTATTAATTAAAATATCATGTTTATTTTGATTACATTTTTATCATATCATTGCTAATATTCCTTTTAAAAAAAAGAAATAAATAATTACCGGCAAATGTAGGCATGACATTGTAATTTAGCTGTCTTGGCAGCTGAATTGGAATCTTGACAACAGCGCATAACAACTGTAAAAAGAGGTGCTCTAAGGCGCTCCACGCTATAGTTACTGTTTCGACAGGCGGTTTTCAGGTCATTTGACTCTTTCGACGAGAGACGTCGAAAAAGCGCACTCTTATCCACCGAAGTGGGGTCGGCAATCAATGGTAAGAAGCTATATTCAAATTCACTTGAGGGTATTGAATTGACGACACCATCTGAAAATAATATATGCATTATAAATAGAAATTAGACATAAAGCTAACAAGTCATTTTGTTAAATGGAGGTTGGAGCAAAACTCCTTTTTAAAAAGTAATTGCTTTGAAAAAAAAAAAATTATCAACTGTATCAATCAACTACTTGGTAATTTTATTTTTTCTGGCTTTAAGTAAATTTGAGAAGAAATTGTCATATAGAAATTATTTAATAATGTTTAATAGCAATTTTGAATTTCCTAAATAAAAACCCAGATTCCTTTTATTAAGTTTATTATATGGTTAATGGCTATGATTTGGAGTGAATGCCTAGATATGATAATTAAGTTTTTGCCTTACATAATTAGGTTACAGGGGGGGGGGGGGGGGGGGGGGGGGGGGGGGGGTTATTAATTATAATAAGGGTAGTTCTTCCCTTCAATGGATTTCTGATACTGTTGATAATTGAAAGAAAAAGTAGGAAAGGATTGTAATTTGGAGGCAAGAAACGATTTTATTACATCAGTCCTAAAACCGTTTAGCCACACTGTTGTGTATGTTTTATTAATAACATTATTTATACCAAGCGTAGTATTAGTAATTGGGAGATCCATCTCAATTGGTCTGCACACGAACTTGACTGCAGCCCAAACAGCGATACAATCAAAAGTATTAATCCTGCTCTCCGATTCTCCGCCTCCATGATCGGCTTTCAAACCCGTCGAGGTAATTTCTAAAGTTCCCAGACGTTTTTTTGTTCGTTTTAAATCAGAGAGATAAAGTTCTTTCAGCGGAGTTTGGAGCCCTTCCAAAGAGGTCACCTAAAAGAGAAAGAAATATTAGTAAAAACAGTGGTATTGTATTTTAATAACTAATTACCTTGGAGTTAAGGCCAACGGAGCCCAAATATCGAACTAAGAAGCGGTTTGCAGTCTTTAGAGGTGGTTCATTTGAACTTGCAATCTCTTCGAACATTCGTTCGATTCTTGCCTGAACCGTGTTTCCGTCTGTGGGTTCTGAAAATTAATGGGTTAATATTTTAATATAAAAAATTAGAAATAATCCATTTTATTTTTATTTGAAATGAATATCTATCTATCTGTCCACACCATAAAATATGGCCTTATACATTTACTTGGTTGTAGTCTAAAAAGAATATTTTAGTGTGAACTAGTCTTCCAATTAAAATCTCATGCACCAGGTAGATAAATTCTTGGTTTAATAAAAGATGACAAAATATAATTTTTCATATATATATATTTTTCTGTATTTCAGAGCGTATAGAGGCTAACAAGTTTGCGCAAAACTCACTTGTTTCGGCAAAATAACGCCTTCATACGCTCTGAAATAAATATATATATATATATATTAAGATTTAAACTTTCGACCGTTGGTTCTCGTTGAAACATTTTGTAAATTAAAATTAAATATATAAATTAAACACTAGGTTATTTGATTCAAAGGTTTTATTAATTAAAAATTAATATTTTATTAAACCAAGAATGTAGTCTAAAATAATAAGTGGATCCCAATAGCCTTAAATTAGATTATTTAAGTCGCGCATAATTTAATTTTTTGATAACAAAATAATGGCTCTTATAAAAATAGTAAGATTTATTTGTTAAAGATTGATTTCAATCGATTGGTTGCCAATTCAATTCAAATAAATTTTTCTCGCTTGGGCTAGGAAGCGGACATCGAACGCTTAGTATAAAAAGATAATGCTTTTCATTTGAGTCACGGATTAAGGGCAGAAGAAGATTAAAAAGAATAAAAACAAAATGACATTTTTAAGGAAAAATAGTCAAAATAAGCCTAATTTCTAATATTCCCAGACGTTATGTTTTAGGAAATAATTTTTTTTTATTGATCAATTCCAGATTAATTTGAAGATTTTTAACTAATCAAATAAAGAGAGGAGAACGATATATTACCAAGTATTCGATATTGGTTGAGATTGGCTGCTAAATCCTCTTTGAGCTTTCTCCTCCGAAGTTTATCAGCATCAAGTGACAAATGACTTCGTGTTTCATCAAACATCGAGTCGATCTTCATTTTGTAGAGACTGTAGGCTGACACCGATGACGGTGCTCTGGTCGGTTCTACCAACGAGAAAGTGTCCGCTTGCGGGATTAGACCATCCTGAAACAAAGGCCTCCTTCTGTCACAGGTGGTCAACAGCCCTGACCAATTCTAAAATCATCTGATTCATTCATTTCCAAATACTAGATCGTGAGATCTACTATCTCTTAACTAGCCTATATTCATCAAATTATTTTCCCATTAAATAAAACGGTATTTGTTTTTCTCCATTTAAGAGAGTCGGTAATTTTGAATTTTAAACGGTCGTTAGGTTATCAAAAATTTTATTTACTTGAAATATGGAATAAATATGCATAATCTTTAAATTTAAATTATTTTATAACAATAATAAAATTGATAATTGCGAAATTAAAAAAAAATTCAACAAATATAAGAATGTAAATTATTCTGAAATTGAGGTTATAATGATTGAAAACATTTTCTGTAATTACTTTTTATTGCACTCTCGACTAAGTAATGTTTTCTTTTTTATAGTCATGCTTAGTGAACTTTGCACCAAGATCGGGGTGATCAGGATCGTTGAGAGCAAGGTTGGTTGAGAGGTAGGGGTAGCCGAATGTGCAGCCGTATCAATAGATATTTCAATTTCCTGGAAGATTTTTTGTTATATTTAAACTAAAATTTGAACCAGTTTTGAACTAGTTTTTTGGACTCTGGGGCTCTCAAAACGTCTATTTTCATCAAAATCTCCGCTCTTGCACGCTATGGGCGGGTGTAGGCATCAAGGTTCTCACTCTGTTAGCCGTTGTCCCATCAAGTCCATGGAAGTTTTCACATCATAGATAATGGAGTATCATGGAGAGTACTTTGGTTATTTATAAGAAATTTTAAAATTCTAGTTAAGCAATTAATTTTTAAATAATAAATTATAAAATGAAATAAAATTTTAAAAGAAAAAAGTGCAGGAGGTGGATTTGAACTCGCGAAGTTTGTTTACTTGAGATTGGAAAAAAATATAGCTTCCTTGCGAACGAATTAACCACCTGAGCCACACTTTAATTAATTGAGTAAAGGAAATATAAGCCATATAAGAAACATGAAATAAAAAAAGTATTAAAAAAATTTTAATATTTCACATATGATATATCATTTTTCTTTACTTTTTAAGAGGATTAATAATTTATATTCAAAATGTTATTAGCATGCCCAGTTTTCAAATAATTCAATGGGCAAACGTCAGATTGTTTATACCTTAATGTAATTAAACCAAAAACTCTATCTAACATATGATACATGTAATTAATTCTTGAATCCCCCCTGATTCCAGAGAACTAAAGCCCTTTTAATTATATGATCTAATTTAGGAGATATTGACGATCAAAGTTATGTCTATTTTGACCTTAATGACATCCACAACACTGAATTCTATATTTTCAAAAAAAACTTATTTAGCATTGTCTGATTAAAACCAAATTTTTACCAGAGATTTATAATTAAAAAATGAGTTTTTTTCCAAAGTTTCATTTAGATTGGTAAAGAAATAAATAAAATATTGAGTATTTTGTAAATTAAGTTTTAGAATTGGGATCTCAGATTCAAGCCTAGACACGGTTCACAGAGCGCTCTCTTTACCCATCCGGGATCCCGAATTCTAAAACTCAATTTATAAAATAGTCAATATTTTATTTATTTCTTTACCAATCTCAATGAAACTTTAGAAAAAAACTCATTTTTTAATTATAAATCTCTGGTAAAAATTTGGTTTTAATCAGACAATGCTAAATAAGCTTTTTTCGAAAATATAGAATTCAGTGTTGTGGATGTCATTAAGCTCGAAAATAGACTTAACTTTAATCGCCAATATCTCCCAAATTAGATCATATAATTAAAAGGGCTTTAGTTCTCTGAAATCAGGGGGAATTCAAGAATTAATTACATGTATCATATGTTAGATAGAGTTTTTGGTTTATTTACATAAAGGCATAAACAATCTGACGTTTGCCCATTGAATTATTTGAAAACTATGCATGCTAGTGACATTTTTATTATAAATTATTAATCAGCATAAAAAGTAATGAAAAATGATATATCATATGTAGAATATTAAAATATTTTTAATACTTCTTTTATTTCATGTTTCTTATATGGCTTATTTATCCAGTGATCAATAAATTAACATGTGGCGCAAGTGGTTAATTCGTCCTCCTGCAATCTATATTTTTTTCCATTCTCAAGTAACCAACTTCGCGAGTTCAAATCCAGCTCCGGCACTTTTTTTTTTTATTCTTAACTGTTTTATAACTCATGTATTTGAAAGGGGTGGGGGCTTGTGTATTAATTTTTAAAATTTTATATTCAAAATAAAATTAAAAAAAAATATTTTTCGAAAAAATCTCGGGGGGGGGGGGGAGGAAGAGGTAATTACCTTTTTTTACTCCTCTCCCCTTGTTTCCGCCCTTGATATAGGCCTTATTTAGTTTCAAATTTTCAATTCCTTGTAACTTGATTTATCTTTAGAAAATATAAAATTTTTGAGATGATTACGGCGCTACAAATTTCGTTTTTCAGTATTATAATAGTAGTAGGGCCTATTAATTAATTGTTAATATTTAATTTATATAATGATTATCAATTAATAATAAATAATTTTAAATATTCTTCATACTTTTTTGTTTTATTTTAGGTTTTTAATATATTTCGTACTTTGTAATAGTAGGGGAGCCCAGAGTGCTAAATGTGTTTTTGCTCGAGCGCTTTGCAGACCTATTGGATCGCGAAGATTATATGCTAATAAACAAAAAGTTTATCTGATGTAAAGCTGTTTAGTGGTGGGGCTAGCGTGTATAAATTTCTAAAAATGTAAAAAAAAATCGTTACATCGAAATACTCGAGCGCGTCAGTCTTTGATACCGTGTAGTGTCTACCAACTCCTGTTTACAGAGAGATATTAATCTGACGAATAGCTAGGGGAAGTTAGCTGTAATTCGAGGTAGAAATTGGGGAAAAAATGTTTTTCCTCGGGCGTGTCAGAAAATCATAAGGAGGGTTAATTGAACTATAAAAAGTGTCCCATAATAAAGACTGACGATTTGGACGTGTCGAAAAGTTTATATCGATATTTAAACATGTCAAAAAAATCGTGACATCGAAATGCTCGAGCGCGTCAGAATTTTATACAGGGAGGTTCAGCTCGATGTTTTAGTGGTGTAAACTCTTAATCTGACGATTTTGTAAAGGAATTTTTTTAATCTGACGATTAATCGCTCTTCTGCTGAAAAATTCTCAGTCAGCCATCGTCCGAGGGCGGGAAACAGAATTTATTTCATTTATAATCATGAAATATTGGTAAGATAATGCAAAATATTCACAGAAAACTCTTCATTATAGAATTTTATTTAAAAAACTAAATGCCTAAAAAAGCCTTAAATAAACAATTTAAAAAAAATGAAAACAATTTTTTAGATTATAGACCTATCAATTTTTTTTAACAACAATATATTCAAAATGTAATACAATGAATTATAAAAAGATTGACAATCATTGACGCGAAAATTATAAATAAATAAATATATTTATATAGGCGCGCAATTCTGACCGCCATAGCGAAAGACCCTCAACGGACGAGAAGTTGTGGCATGACGTCATTGTCACGGGTGCCCGCGTCCACCGTCCGCGCAACCCAAAGTCTACCTTAAGACGTAGAGGAAGAGTGAGAAAAAGCAAAGGAAGAGAGGCGTTGAGCGGAAAATTCATTATTCTCAATAGTTGTACATACTACACTCTTGGGATAGTTTTTGATGCTTCGGCTTACGATAATCGGCAGATTATGCTATTTCTATAAATTTTAAACTATTTTCTTTGAAATAAAAAAAACTACATTTGCGCTCGAACATTTCAAGGTATCGATTTTTTTTTGCAGATCGGTGATTCGCTCAAATTTTTAGGTCACGCTCAAATCGTCAGATTATTGAAGGGATTATGTTTTCTGCATGTAATTAACTTATTTTGTTTAAATCTGACGCGCTCGAGTTTTTTTGAGGATCGATTTTTTTTTACTAATCTGATCGACTGCCCTAGACGTTCGACACTATATTGAGGGACCATACTTGGTAAAAGTACTTAACATAGTACAAAGATTCTCCCCTAATATTAATCTGCCGAGCTCGAGCCACTTACGAAATCCCCTCTTGGGCTCCCCTACTATAACAGGAGTGAACAGAAGAATAGAATAGTAAAGAAGTGTGTTGACGCGAAAAAATATAACCTCCTCTCTGCTTTTAATCTCCGGGTATGTATCATTGAAAATCAATCATATAAATTATAGAAGAAAATTTTTATAAATAATAAAATATCTGATTTGTGCTGCACTCTTGTGGAAACATTAAAAATTATACTTATATTTCTAAAAGTCTCCCTCCACAGGATCGCAGCACTAATCAGCCAGAGATTGATATCCTTCTGTTCACTCCTGTTACAAAGACATATTTTTTTTAATACAATAGTTATTAAAAATAAAATAAAAAAAAAAAAAGTATGAAAAATATTTAAAATTATTTATTATTAATTGATAATCATCATATAAATTAAATATTAACAATTAATTAATAGGCCCTACTAATATTATAATACTGAAAAACGAAATTTGTAGCGCTGTAATCATCTCAAAAATTTTATATTTTCTAAAGATAAATCAAGTTACAAGGAATTGAAAATTTGAAACTAAATAAGGCCTATATCAAGGGCGGAAACAAGGGGAGAGGAGTAAAAAAGGTAATTACCTCTTCCCTCCCCCCGAGATTTTTTCGAAAAATATTTTTTTTAAATTTTATTTTGAATATAAAATTTTAAAAATTAATACACAAGCCCCCACCCCTTTCAAATACATGAGTTATAAAACAGTTAAGAATAAAAAAAAAAGTGCCGGAGCTGGATTTGAACTCGCGAAGTTGGTTACTTGAGAATGGAAAAAAATATAGATTGCAGGAGGACGAATTAACCACTTGCGCCACATGTTAATTTATTGATCACTGGATAAATAAGCCATATAAGAAACATGAAATAAAAGAAGTATTAAAAATATTTTAATATTCTACGTATGATATATCATTTTTCATTACTTTTTATGCTGATTAATAATTTATAATAAAAATGTCACTAGCATGCATAGTTTTCAAATAATTCAATGGGCAAACGTCAGATTGTTTATGCCTTTATGTAAATAAACCAAAAACTCTATCTAACATATGATACATGTAATTAATTCTTGAATTCCCCCTGATTTCAGAGAACTAAAGCCCTTTTAATTATATGATCTAATTTGGGAGATATTGGCGATTAAAGTTAAGTCTATTTTCGAGCTTAATGACATCCACAACACTGAATTCTATATTTTCGAAAAAGCTTATTTAGCATCCTCTGTTTAAAACCAAATTTTTACCAGAGATTTATAATTAAAAAATGAGTTTTTTTCTAAAGTTTCATTGAGATTGGTAAAGAAATAAATAAAATATTGACTATTTTATAAATTAAGTTTTAGAATTTGGAATC